>JAUMHO010026085.1:0-43599 GCA_032360965.1 Ulva armoricana
GTCCTAGTACAAGTGCAAATGCTACTAGATTCCCTAATGCTTTAATGGTAGTTTCTTCTACTGCTGTTGGTATTCAACAAAACGAACCTCACAACATCGGCTTAATGGCAGAAGGTGTTGCTAATTCGGCAAATGCTTCTGTTTATGGAGTTGGTGTTTATGGTTCTGGTTATACAAATGGTGGCACACGCTCAGGTGGTGTAATCGGTGAAGGACACGTAAGCGACTCAACTGATAGCGGTTCGGCTATTGGAGTCAGAGGCTATGCTACAGATACGCATTCAGGCGGATTGAACATTGGTTTATATGGTGAAGCAAGTGGTTCAGGTACAGGTAATTATGCTTTAGCTATGCAAGCCGGCGGAATATTATCTGTTGCTGCACAATCATGGACAGTTGTAGATAATAATTCAGCAGCATTAAGTATTGATTCCACTGGTAAAACGGGAATATTAAAAATAATTACTACTGATGCTGCTGAAGGAGTGACATTTAGCGGATATGCTAATGTAACAGGTAATTTAAATATTACTGGTATCACTAGTACTGGTAACTTAATTCCATCTGCTGATAACATCTATTTTTTAGGTAACTCCACTAATCGTTGGGCTAATATTTGGATTGGTCCAGGCACTATCTATATTACTGACTCAGCTAATACTGCTAATGTTGCTGAACTTACTGTGGAGAATGGTATTCTACAAGTTAACGGTGCTGCAGGATTACAATCAAACTTGATAGCCGGCAACACTAGTTTGACTATGAATAGCAATGGTAACATTGTTATGAGTGTAGGCGGTACTAGTAATTCAATGGTAATATCTAATACTAGTGCTACTATTAACGGTAATGCTATAGTCACTAAAACTGCGGCATCATTCAACCCAAACTTTACAGACGCATCAGCTACCACAGCCGGAGCAACTGTTACAGGTCATTATACATTACTAGACGGTTTATGTTACTATAGAGTTTACATAGATTTTTCAACCTGCACTAACTTTGGCACAGGGCAATATCAAATCACTCTGCCTTTCCCTAGTGCCCAAACCATGACTATTCGTGGCGGAACTTTACATCAAACAACAGGTAATTCGTTGTATCACATTGCCGGAATTACTGAGAACACAGTCAGTAATGTAGTTCAAAACTTGTATTACAGCGGCAGTACTACAGACTTGGCTTGGAAATATAACACTCCAGTGGGAGCCACTACAGTTACTACTCACTTTGATATCTCAGGCATTTATGAAATAGCCTAATAGGTCAAGGCACAGTTAGGCAATCTATTTCTACGGTTACAAATAACCGAATAAATAAGTCACTATGGCTGATAATCAATTTGTAAGACCCGCTGGCAAACATATTGAACTTACTGAAGATCAAATTCGTGAGTTCGTCAAATGCGCCGATCCTAATACAGGGTATCGTTATTGGATGGAGCATTACTTTTACATTCAACATCCTACACGAGGTCAGTTATTATATGACCCCTATCACTTCCAAGTGGGCCTAATCGATAACTATCACGAAAATAGATTTAGTATTTCAATGCTTGCTCGACAAATGGGTAAGACAACTTCAGCAGCAGGTTATTTGTTATGGTTCGCAATGTTCAACACTGACAAAACTATTCTAATTGCTGCTCATCAATACTCGGGCGCACAAGAGATTATGCAGCGTATTAGATATGCTTATGAGATGTGTCCTATGTGGCTTAAAGCCGGAGCTGAAGTATATAATCAAGGTAACATTGACTTTGATAATAAATCCCGTATCGTTGCTCGTGCTACTACAGAAAAAACAGGACGTGGTATGTCCTTATCATTATTATACCTAGACGAGTTTGCTTTCGTTAGACCTACTATCGCTAAAGAATTCTGGACAGCTATTTCACCTACACTAGCCACTGGTGGTAAGTGTATTATTACAAGTACTCCTAATTCCGATGAAGATCAGTTCTCTCAGATTTGGAAAGATGCTAATAAAAAAGTAGATGCTTATGGTAATGCTACTGAACTAGGTAAGAATGGATTCTCACCTTATCTAGTAACTTGGGAAGCTCATCCTGACCGAGATCAAAAGTGGGCAGACGAAGAACGTAGCAAAATTGGCGATGAACGATTCCGCCGTGAGATGATGTGCGAATTTGTCATTGATGAAGAAACCCTAATCAAATCAACCAAGCTAGCTGATTTAGAAGGTATTGAGCCTATAGAACGTCAAGGTCAAGTCAGATGGTATCAACGGCCCAAGAAAGGTAACATCTATGTAGTATCGCTTGACCCATCGTTGGGTACAGGCAGTGACCCGGCTGCTATTCAAATATTTGAAGCTAACTCAACTACACAGATTGGTGAGTGGCAGCATAATAGAACTACTATTCCTGAACAAATCAGATTATTAGCTAGCATCAACGAATATATCATAGAACATACTAAAGAACCTGATAGTTTGTATTACTCACTAGAGAATAATACTATTGGAGAAGCAGCCTTGATCTCATTAGAAGAATATGGTGAGCATAATATCAAAGGAATCTTTATTTCAGGTTCCAAAGATCCTGCTAGTACTAAACGTTATAGAAAAGGCTTCAATACTACAAACAAGACTAAACTATCTGCTTGCGCTAAGTTAAAGAATCTAATAGAATCTAACAAAATGACTATTAGGTCAAAGCCCCTAATCTCAGAATTAAAGACTTTCGTAGCTGTAGGCGGTAGCTACAAAGCTAAGATCGGGGAAAATGATGACTTGGTAATGGCTACTATTCTAATAGTCAGAATGTTACAGCATTTACAGTCATTCCACATAGAACTAGAGAATCAGATTCGAGATTTCGAAGAATTCCTAGAGCCTATGCCGTTCATAATGGTCATGGCTTAGTTTCTACCCTATCTTACTCGTAGTGATAAATACTAGATATTACTATCTGGATGAAAAAATATGCCTAAAAACGCAGAATCACTAAACCGAGAACTATTTGACTTACTCAAAGTCAAAAATTACGACCCACAATGCCTAGATTCATCTGGCAAAAAAGTCCCTGTACCTGAGGATGCTGAAGTTATTCAGTTCCAATTTCAAAAAGACGGTGAAAATTACGGAACAGCTACTATTACTATCGATGGATTACGCAAAATGGTAGTCTACTATAGTAACGCTATAGCAAACTCACCTAAATCAGATGATGACTCAGAGCAAGATTTAAGCTGGACTCATCTACTAAGACATTTACGTAGATACGCAAAAAAACATCAACTAGTATTCAGATTAAAAAACGAAGATAGATTAGGATCAGACATGGCTAAACGTGAACATACAAAGAATAAAGAACTATACGAAGGTTACTATGCTAAAGGCAAACAAGAATCTTGGAGTGATGCAGTTCCTAAAGTTAAAATTAAGATTAAGCACACTCGTGCGCTAGATGAAAATGAAGCACGTTATCGCCAAGTTGAAAAGATTTTTGTAGAGAACGAAATGGGCGAACGCTTCTTGTTACCTACTAGAAAGTTAAGCGAAGCACGTGCTTATGCTAGACATATTGCTGAAGGTGGTAAACCAGGTGATGATCGTTATCGTCATATTCAACAAGTATGCGAAGAACGTGGTAAGCTACGTGGCTTTATGTATGCTACTAAGAACAATGTATTTGAAGGTGAAATGAGTGACCTTATCACTGAAGCATATGCTCAGTACGAATCATTAGGTAAAAATATTCACACACTATCAACACGCAGAGGTTACAATAATTATTTTGAAAGTTGGCAGCCTACCTTACTAGAAGATGAATTAGACGAAGATTTAAAAGCACAGTTCGTAAGCGAAACTATTGATGATAGAATCGTAGAAGCTATGCCTGTATTATTACGTATTAAGAAAACTATTGTTAAGCCTAAAGATAAAATTGAAGAAGAAATAAATCAATTAGATGAATGGGCTGAAGAAATTATTAAAGAAGATAGTAAGCCAGGCGACAAAATGAAAGCAGCTAAACTATTAAAGCTAATTGGCCCAGGTAGTTCTGAGTTAGCATTAGGCCCAGCTGGTAGCGGTGCTAAAGGTGCTTTAACTGATATCTTAGAAGATACTGGGTTGTTTGATATGCTAGAAGAATTAGCAGACGAAGATCCAGACCAAGATGCCAGAGATTATATTATCAATTGGATTTCAGATAACAGAGATGAAAGTAATATTATAGAAAAAATGCACGAAGCATTAATAGATGCTATGCAAGGTGAAGAAATAGAAGCTCCACCAGAAGAAGCTCCTGAAACTCCTGCTCCACCTGCTGAAGCTCCACCTCCTCCACCTGAAGCAGCAGCTCCAATGCCGCCAATGCCTCCTGGTCCAGAGATGGCTCCTCCAATGCCACCAGCTCCACCATTAGCTGAAAGCGAATTTGATAGAATATTAAAACTAAGCGGCATAAAATAAATGTATACAAGTTTAATTACTGAAGCCAAAGGTCACTTAGATCATCCAGAAGATTTAATCTTTACTGATGGTACTGATGGCGCTCAACGTGCGTTAAGTGCTTTTGCTGATACAGTGAATAAACCTAATGCTATTACTATTAAGTGGGATGGGTATCCTGCTCTTATCTTTGGTAGAAATTCTGCTGGTCAGTTTTCTATTATGGATAAACATATGTTTAACAAAGCAGATGGTTCAGGTAGACAAGTATTCTCACCACAAGAGTTTGCTGCTTATGACCAAGCACGTGGCGCAGGTGAGCGCCGTTCAGATTTACATTGGATAGTTAATGCTATTTGGCCATATTTAGAAAAAGCTTCACAGGGTAGTAAAGGTTATTACTGGGGAGACTTTTTATTCTCTGAACCCCTAGAAGATAACAATGGCGTTTATACATTCAGAGCTAATCCCAATGGCATTACTTATAAAGTAGCTGATAAATCTGATTTTGCTAAGCAATATATTCAAAACAAATCTGCTGGTATAGCAGTTCATCAATACCTAGCTCCTACTGCTGCCACTACTGATGATGCTGTATCATTAGATGGTACAATTGGCAAGTTAAAGAACAATACACCTGTTGCTATTATTCCTTCAGCTATGCCTGTAGACGCTACAGTAGCAGTGAAGAAACCAGAATATGATAAAGCAGCAAAAGAAGTTGCTAAATGGGGACCTAAGGTAGATCAGTTCTTAAACAATGCTCCTCAATCACGTGGTCCGTTCACTCAGCACTTCACTACATTCATTAATAAACAAATAGTAGCTAATGATTTAGAAAATCTAAGCGATAAGTTTATACCTTATATGCAAACTCGTAAGATGACAGATACTATGCGAGCTAAACTTATACCCTATCTACAACAAAACTTAGGTGTTATTAAAGCAGCGTTTGCTATTTGGGGAATGATGTATAACATTAAGATGGGTATGGTAAAACAGTTAGATAAAGCTGTTAAACAATCGCCTGTTAAAGGTTACTTAGATGATGGTACTGAAACACAAGAAGGTTTCGTATCACAAAATGTTAAACTAGTAGATAGACTAGGATTTAGTAGACAAAACTTAGCAGGTAGACCGGCTCCTACCACAGCACCTGCTGCTACTTCAGGGGGAGCAAGAAATATTGTTGTAGTATTTGGTGGCGGATTTCAACCATGGTGTCCTTGGCATACATACTCATTTGACCAAGCAGTTAAATCATTAGGTAATACTCCTGGCGCAAGATTTTATATAGCTGCTAGTAATGACACTAAAGAACGCCCTATACCATTCAACTACAAAGAAATGTTAATACGCCAAGCTGGTATTTCACCAGAAGTTCCAGTAACACAAGTTGTTACACCAATGAATCCACTTGCCATCTTAAATAACTTTGATAAAGAACGTGATGTATTTGTATTAGTACGTTCAGAAAAAGATCCAGTGCCATATACAAAGAAAGATGGTTCACCAGCTTACTATCAACCAATTGGCGATTTAAATAAAGCACAACCATTTGCTGTTCATGCTTATGTGTTACCAACTAAAGTAAAGAAATTTAACATAGCTGGTAAAACGGTTGGTAGTGCTACTGATATTCGTAATATGTATGCGAGTGCTGATGAAGAAGGTAGACAACGTATCATACGTGATATGTATCCTAACGCTACTGATCCTACATTAGTAAAGAAAATTCTGGACAAGTATTTAGGTCCTTTAACCGAAGAGAATCTAAACGAAGCAGACCCTCCACCAATGGGTGCTACTGCTAGTCCAATACCTGGTACACCTAGTTCATTATTACCAAAGCCAAGTAAAATAGATATAATCAAACATAGAAAACAAATGGACGCCCTCAAACGTCTACTTGGTCATTAAACTTCGTAAAATAGTAGTATTCTTATCACTTCTTCCACCAATAAGTATTGACATAACAGCAGAATGTAGTATACTGTTGTTATGTCAAATCGTTTTTGTTTCTCAACAAACTCACGTTATGGCACACATTATAGCTCACGTTATGGCACATTTTATATTAAAGGAGAAATACAATGGCATCATTAGCAGACATCCGCGCTCGTTTGGCAGCGCAAGAAAACAAATCAACTAGCAACACAGAACGTACTCAATCCGAGAACGCAATTTATCCACATTGGAATATTGCTGAAGGTACAAGTGCTACTGTTCGCTTTTTACCAGATGGCAACGCAGCTAACCCATACTTTTGGTTAGAGCGTCAAATCATCAAACTACCTTTCATAGGTGTTAAAGGTGACGCTACTAGTAAGCGTTTAGAGGTACAAGTACCTTGCGTAGAAATGTGGGGCGAGTCTTGCCCTATTCTAGCAGAAGTACGTCCTTGGTACAAAGACGATACACTAAAAGAAATGGCTGGTAAATATTGGAAGAAACGTTCATACTTGTTCCAAGGTTTTGTTCGTCAAAATCCAATTGGTGAAGATGTAACACCAACAAATCCAATTCGTAGATTTGTAATCAATGGTCAAATCTTCAACATCATCAAAGGCGCTTTAATGGATCCTGAGATGGAAGAAATGCCAACAGACTTTTTACGTGGATTAGATTTCCGCATTACAAAAACAACTAAAGGTCAGTATGCTGACTATACTACTTCAACATGGGCACGTAAAGAAACTGCCTTAACTGAAGTAGAACAAGCAGCTATTGAAAACTTTGGTCTGTACAACTTAGCAGACTTTCTACCTAAGAAACCTACTGATGTAGACCTTCGTATTATGAAGGAAATGTTTGAAGCATCAGTTGATGGTAAGCCATATGACGCAGAACGTTGGGGCGCATATTACAAACCATATGGTCTCCAAGTGGCAGAAGGTGCTGAAGCTAAATCAACAGCTCCAGCTTCAACTCCAAGACCTCAAGCACCAGCTCCAGCAGTAGAAACACCATGGGAAGAAGATGCTCCAGTAGCTGCTCAACCTATCGTTAAACCTACAGCACCAGCGGCAGGCGATGCTAAAGATATCTTAGCAATGATTCGTGCTCGTCAAAATAAGCCAGCGTAATAAAAAAGGGCTTGGAGAGGCATTTGTCTCTCCTATTTTGACAGGAGAAAATCATGACACAAGCAGACGAAAGATATCAGGCGTTGAAGTCTTGTAGAAAATTACTACAAGAACTTACTGACCCTGGAAAAACACCTCGTGTTCCGAAGGCTGTGCGTGATCGTGCTTTGGGTGCTCTTAGACATTTCCCACAAGAATGGGAATTGGATATGATAGCAGATAATTCACCAGAACTACTTGATCGCAAAGTCAATTCAGTGTATACTAACGGTAATCACAGGTAATACAAACTAACAAGGAGAAATGATGGTAAAACCATTCGACCTTAGTAAGTTCCGCAAGAGCATTACTAAGAGTATTGAGGGCCTCTCAGTAGGATTTAACGATCCTACTGATTGGATTAGTACAAACAATTTTGCTTTAAACTATCTTATTAGTGGAGACTTTAACAAAGGTATTCCACTAGGTAAGGTAACAGTGTTCGCAGGAGAATCAGGAGCAGGTAAATCATTTATCTGTTCAGGTAATCTTGTAAAGAACGCACAAGAACAAGGTATCTATGTAATATTAGTAGATACAGAAAACGCACTTGATGAAGCGTGGCTTCATGCTCTAGGTGTTGATACTAGTGAAGATAAACTATTAAAACTAAACATGGCTATGATTGATGATGTAGCTAAAATGATTAGTGAGTTTGTTAAAGAGTATCGCACTTTGCCTGAAGATAGCAGACCTAAAGTATTATTTGTATTAGATAGTCTAGGCATGTTATTAACACCTACTGACGTTAATCAGTTTGAAGCAGGTGATATGAAAGGCGACATGGGTCGTAAGCCTAAAGCACTTACAGCACTTGTTCGTAACTGTGTAAATATGTTCGGTTCGCTAAATATTGGATTAGTAGCGACAAATCATACTTACGCTTCACAAGATATGTTTGACCCTGATGATAAAATTTCAGGTGGTCAAGGATTTATCTACGCAAGTTCTATTGTTGTTGCTATGCGTAAACTCAAGTTAAAAGAGGACGAAGATGGCAACAAGATTAGCGAAGTAAAAGGTATTCGTGCTGCTTGTAAGATTATGAAAACTCGTTATGCGAAACCTTTCGAATCAGTACAAGTTAAGATACCTTATGAAACAGGTATGAATCCATACTCAGGTCTAGTTGATATGTTCGAAGCTAAAGGTCTATTATCAAAAGAAGGCAACTCATTGAAGTACACTACTTCAGATGGAGAAATTATCAAGCAGTTCCGCAAAGGTTGGGAACGTAATGATGATGGTAGCCTTGACAAAGTGATGGCAGATTATGTAGCTAACCCTCATCGTGAGGTTACATCAACTACTGAGGAAACTGAATAATGGATTTAGAATTAGTATCGCAGGTATGGCAAGAACTAAAGCATCATGTAACTGATAAAACTGATGCTGCTGATGCTTTAGTTACTATATTGATGGAAAATGGTGGTAACATTGACGAAATTAAATCAGCGTTTAATGACCGAGATGTTACTAAAGCTCTTAAAGCATACGATGATAATGATCTTCAAGAGGAAGAAGAAGATGATTATGATGATGACTGGACAGAGGAAGATGATTATTAATAGGGTGACAGCTTGACTTGGTATACACAAATATCTAACGACTTATCTAAAATACCTGAGTTCATAGCAGATTATGAATCCGAGTTAGTTGATGCTAAGCGTGAGATTAAAATAGCAGGTATACTAGAAACTAATCTTAAGCAGTTGCCTGGAGTTACTGAGCATCGCTTTAATCAGCTACAAGACATTGAAGCGGTGCTTAATTTTTTAAACATCCAGTTACGTAAGATTAGACGCAAACACTTTCAAAAATACTTAGAAGCATATAATCGTGCTTTAACATCACGTGATGCTGAAAAGTATGTTGACGGTGAAACAGAAGTCATTGACTATGAAACCCTAATCAATGAAGTAGCTTTACTAAGAAATAAGTGGCTAGGTGTTCTCAAAGGATTAGAGAGTAAAAACTTTATGATGGGACACTTAGTTAAACTTAAGACTGCTGGCATGGAAGATTATGTAATAGGATAATCATGGTAACTAACATTACTGAAAAAGAATATTTCGAATTACTAGATGCTTACTTAGAAGCTCAAGGTTCTAACCCAGGCCTGGGATTCTTTGCTAGATGGGGCTGGTATGCTAGTCAGCGTAATAAATTCGATGCTAGTCTTAAAGAGAATGGTATCACTGTAAATGGACAGGAGTAAATATGGCTAATCAGATATATTGGTACATTCTAATAGCAGGATTATTCCTCATGTTAGGCATTGGAATTTATGCTATTCTAATGGATGAGACTGGCGACAGGGACGAAGAATAAATACTGGATGCGTACTACAGAAATCATTGTCGAAACCAGAGATTCATTGTTTACTTGGCTTAAACAGCAATTTCCTACTTGGCCAGACTATATAGTGAAAGATTTTCTATATCAAAATGCCAAGGGAATTCAAGACCATGCAGAGTTAGAAGATTTTCTAAAAAGAAATAAACAAGACTTTGGTAAAGTAGAATGGAAGTTAGAAAAACTACCAATCACACTAGATATTTTTACACCAAAAACACAACGAATGATTAAAAGCCGTGAAGGTGGAAACAGTAATCCGTTTAAGGTTCGTAAAGATGCTGAAAGACACGCACAGCAATTAAAAATGATACAACAACAGGGCGTAAGAACAGAACCTATTATCGTTGCTAAACTAGAAAATGGGTACGATTTAATTGAAGGATGGCACAGAACCATTCAGCACTTAAAAGCATACCCTGAAGGTTACACTGGCCCTGCGTGGGTAGGGTATGGCGCAGATTACCAAAGTGTTTGACATTAATACAAATATAAATACTCGATGCGTACAACTGAACTAACAGAATCTAGCGGATATTCACTCGAGGGTAGTTTTACTCACGATTTAACCACGAGTAAAATGTGGCTTATACAGGAACTTGAAAAAATTCAAACTGAGTTTGATACAATTTATTGTTTAGGTTCTTGGTTTGGAAATATGGCACTGTACTTAGATTTAGCTAGTCGAATCAAATTTAAAAAGATCATAAACGTAGAAACAAATAAGAAGATGCTTGATGTCAGTAAAAAAATAATGAATTTTGCTGGTGTCGAAAATGTAGAATATATGTTGAAAGATGCTAATACCTTAGATTATCGTCAGTTAGGTAAAAACGGATTAGTTATTAATACTAGTCTCACTGATATGTCAGGCACATCGTGGTTCAAAAATATACCTGCTGATACTTTAATAGCCTTGCAAGCACGTGACAATGATCCAGGTAATAAATTTGTATCAGAAAGAGATATAGTAAGAAAATTCCCACTATCAGTAATGTATTCTGGTAGTAAACAGTTAGAAGATCCAGAATCTGAGTATAGTAGATTCATGGTTATTGGTTATAAAATATAATTAAAGAATTGTTGTAATTCCTTCAAAGTGAAGGCATTCTGGACGCGGGTTCGATAGGAATAAATTGTAGTTTTAAGAAATTGTAGTATAACGCCTAAGAAGAAAGAACGGACAAGACCCCGGGGCGGTACCGGGCAGGTCCACCAGAAACATATTTGCAGACCGTGCGACTCTTTGTGAAAAGGACCGTACTGCAGGACGAAGTATGTTTCTGATGGGCCTGAAATAGTATCGATTGACGAATGAGTATTCAAAGGATCTACACGAGAGTTGACTGACGTAATCAGCATAAAAATAGTAAACGCAAATGATAGCGATTACCGCATAGCCGCTTGAGGCTAAGCAGGGGTTGACAACCTTTTTACCCAATAGTCTCAGCAGCCCTTCGGGGCTGTTGTTATTTTGACAACATTTGACATTGAATCAGCAATCTAGTATGATATTACTTTAAGTCAGAGCGCAGGCTGACTTTATAGTGCCCTGCGACACTAGCGACAGTGAGTTGTAGCAGCAAGCAAGCTACTAGCGTTAGAGAGCCGCAGCTTGACCAAGGCATCCCGGTAAGGAAAAGCGCAGGATGGAATGGCAGACCCTAAACTAAGCTAACGACGGTCTATGTTAGCAAAATTGAAACTATTGACAATGAATCACCAAACTGCTATAATGTGTTTTTAAGTGAGCAATGGAGATATTATGAAATTAAAAACATTTGTTCGTGTCATTTCAGGTGTAGATACCAAAGGTAATGACGTAAGCGACCGCTGCTTTGAGATGCTAGGTGATTACCAAACTAACAGAAAAGGTGGTTACATTGTAGTAGATAACGCAGGTAGCGTTAACCGTATTCGCTTGACTTCTAATCGAGATTATGAGATACTAGAGGTTGATGACAAATCTACAGGAGAAGATGTGAGTAATAATAGCATAGCATTTAATACTAAAAAAGCAACTGTTGCTAAAGTAGAAACAGATGAAGAAGCGATGAATCGTATTAAAGACCGATTTGATATTTTGGATCAAATGGCTAGTTCTACCATTTCAGGTGCTGTACGTGCGCTTATCGTATCAGGACCTCCAGGTGTAGGTAAATCGTTTGGTGTCGAGCAACAAATGGAAAAGGCAAGTATGTTTGATAGACTTGCTGACCGTAAAGTACGTTATGAAGTAGTCAAAGGTGCTATGACTGCTATTGGTTTATATTGTACGTTATACCGTTTTAGTGATCCTAAAAACGTGTTAGTGTTTGACGATTGTGATTCAGTATTAATGGATGACTTATCATTAAACATTCTTAAAGCAGCACTTGATTCAGGTAAAAAGCGTAGAATCTGTTGGAATAGTGACAGTGCTATGTTACGTAGAGAAGGTGTGCCAGATCAATTCGAGTTTAAAGGTGCCGTAATCTTTATCACAAACTTGAAGTTCGGCAACATCAAATCGAAAAAACTTCAAGATCACCTTGAAGCGTTACAATCACGTTGCCACTTCTTAGATTTAACGATTGATACTGAACGTGATAAGATGTTACGTATTCGTCAAGTAGACCGTGACACGCAAGATTCAGGCGGTTTGTTTAAAGATTATGACTTTCAGAATAACGAAGGTTCTATGGTTCTTGATTTTATGCAAATCAATTTAAGTCAGTTACGTGAAATATCGTTACGTATGGCATTAAAGTTAGCTGACTTAGTTAAAATTAGTCCAGAAAAATGGCAAGCACTTGCTCGTAATACATGTATGAAAAATTCATTTTAACCATAAAACCTCCTTTATCAGAATTATATGGTTAGTAACCCTGCTTCGGCAGGGTTTTTTCACCTATTGTATTGACATACCTATCTAAATAAAGTATTATTATGTTATGAAAACTTGTATAATCACAGTAGCAGATGAAGTCAACTGTAAGTTAAAAGGCTTAGAGGTTAGTGATGCTCGTAGACTAATGAAAATGTTCGAGCATGAAGTACCTTACGCCAGACATTTACCAGCAGTTAAACTAGGTAGATGGAATGGTAAAATAGCGTTCTTTCAACTAGGCGGTTCTACTTATATTAATCTGTTACCTGAAATTGTACCAAAACTAGACGAGTGGGGTTACAACGTAGAGTTGGTTGACAATCGCACATATAGTAATCAAGTTACATTCAACGAGATATCAGCAGATACATTCAAGCACAAGACTTGGCCTAAAGGACATCCTAAAGCTGGAGAGCCTGTTGAACTCAGAGATTATCAAATAGAGATAGTCAATACATTCTTAAACAATCCACAGTGTTTACAAGAAATCGCCACAGGTGCTGGTAAGACATTGATAACAGCAACCTTATCTTATTCGTGCGAGAACTTAGGCAGAACAATAGTTATCGTACCTAACAAATCATTAGTAACACAAACTGAAGCAGATTACATCAACTTAGGTTTAGATGTAGGTGTTTACTTTGGTGATAGAAAAGATATAGGTAAAACTCATACTATCTGTACATGGCAAAGCTTAAACAATCTATTGAAGAATACTAAATCAGGAAACTTAGATGATGGTGATCTTACTATTGGAGAGTTCTTAGAAGATGTAGTATGCGTAATGGTAGATGAAGTTCACATGGCTAAAGCTGATGCGCTTAAGACAATGTTGACTGGTGTAATGAGTCATATACCTATTCGTTGGGGCTTGACTGGTACTATACCTAAAGAGAAGTTTGAAAGTGAAGCCTTACGTGTATCCTTAGGAGAAGTAGTAGGTAAACTAGCAGCACGTGATTTACAAGATCAGGGTGTACTAGCACAGTGTAATGTAAACATATTACAACTAGACGACCAAGTTGACTTTGCTAATTATCAAAGTGAGTTAAAGTTCTTGCTTGATAACAAAGAACGTTTGGATACAATAGCACAGAGAATAAGTGAAGTAGCGTTGTCAGGAAATACACTTGTATTAGTTGACCGCATTAACGCAGGACAAGAATTAGTAGCTAGACTTGGCGAACGAGCGGCATTCGTCAGTGGTGGTACTAAAGATGAAGATAGAAAAGAACACTATGGAGAGGTAGCAGATGTCGATGATAAAATCTTGGTGGCAACGTATGGCGTGGCAGCGGTGGGTATTAATGTTCCGCGCCTTTTTAATGTTGTGCTTATTGAGCCTGGTAAGAGCTTTGTACGAGTTATTCAGAGTATTGGGCGTGGTTTACGAAAAGCTGAAGATAAAGACTATGTACAAATCTGGGACGTAACTTCAACTTGTAAATTCGCCAAACGACATTTAACCAAACGTAAACAATTCTATAAAGAAGCGCAGTATCCTTTCCAAATAGAGAAAATATATTACCGTTAATGTTGACAAATATAATAACACTTGATATAATAACACAATGAAAATACTAACCCTAGACAATGTATCATACGATTTAACTGAACTACCAGAAGAAATCGATGATTTGCGATTCGCTATACTAGATAACTCTACTCCAGCTAATGTAGATTATCATTATATACCATTAATATTCTTAGAATCATTTAACTCACCAGCATTAGTATTACGTGTTGGTGACAAAGTTATTAAGATGCCTGTAGAATGGCAAGTATTAATAGGTGAACCTGAATTAGGCGATTTAGAAACTGTGCCACTTACTAGTATCAATGACAGAGGATTCAAAGCATTTGAGTTTAATCCCTTAACAGGATTCAGACCTTCATTTCAGGATATAGAGATATTAGATATTTACCATGATGTTCAATGGTATGCTCCTAGATTACGTAACGGACAATTCTTATGTGTACCTATTGATGATTCTCCTAAACCTAGATGTATATATTTCGTACATGAAGTTAGTCGTGGTAGTGAAGTAGTAGATTATAGACAGGCATTTTAATGGCAACAAAAAAGACTAAAGTAGAAATCCCTGCTGACGAAAAGTTAGAAGGACAAGACTTTGATATGTTTAAAGCACTTGAAGCTTTAGACAGAAAAGACTATGGATACTACTCTCGTTTAACTGATGAACAGAAAAAGAAGTTTGCTCCTTATATGTTACTTCAGTGGATGGCTACAGTCAGTGGCAGTACTGACTTACAAAAGTTTTATTTATTGAATACTGATATTGTTGCCAATACACATTTCTTAAACGAAAAGATTAATCAACATCCTGAACTTCAGTGGCAAATGTTATGTGCTGCTTCTCCAGGAATAGGTAAACAGTTTCACAAATGGATTCCTACATTAAGCAAGAAAGTCAGTACATTAGAAACTGCTATCACAGCTAAAGAAGCTGCTGAGTATTATGGTAAGTTGTATCCCAAAGCTAATAAAGCTGATTTAACTGAAATAGGTAAAGAGTATTCGGCACAACATAAGCATAAGGTAGAGTTAGCTAAACGTCATCCAGAGTTAGCTATCAGAGATATAGAAGTATTAGCAGAAGTATTCAACCCTGAGCAACTTAAAGAATATGAAAAAGAAAGCGGCAATAACTAGTACTATAGACGCTAACGATTTACACTGCGAACATTGTAAGCGTACATTCGTTAGAGAATCTACTATGCTCAAACATATGTGTGAGCAGAAGCGCCGTTGGCTAGACAAAGATAGACCTTCTAATAGAATCGGCTTTAATGCTTATGCTCAGTTTTACAAGAAGAACTATTCTAACAAAGCTAAAACATACGATGATTTTATGCGGTCTAATTATTTTACAGCATTCGTAAAGTTTGGTAGTTATTGTATAAATGTGAATGTAGTTAATCCTGCTAGATATGTAGATCATCTACTAGATAATAAGATAAGCATAGACAGTTGGGACAGCGATAAGAATTATACAGCATATTTGTTACAGTATTTAAAACATGAAGATGTTGGTGATGCGATTGCTCGTTCTATAGAAAATTTAGATAAGTTAGCTACTGAGTTTAACATACTTACTAGAGATGTATTAAGATATGGAAATCCTTCAACTATATGTAATAATATCGTAGCAGGTAGAATATCTCCATGGATATTATGGCAAAGTGATGCTGGTCGTGAGTTTTTATCTTCTAAACTTACATCAGAGCAAACACAGTGGATTTTTGATTATATTAATCCAGAACAGTGGCAATTGAAATTTACAAGAAATCCAGAAGAAGTTACACAAGCTAAAGAACAACTTAAACAAATGGGGATATAATGGCTGTTCATTGTATGATAGACTTAGAAACAGGTAGTATTCAACTTGATTGTATGATATTAAGTATTGGTATTGTAAAGTTTAATCCTGTTACTGAAACTATTATTGATACCTTATACATAAAACCTTCATTAGAGGATCAAGAAGCCTTGGGTAGAATCATCGATGATGGTACTGCTGATTGGTGGGTAAGTCAACCTGCTCATAATAGCGAAGAAGCATGGAGTGATGTAGATAGAATACCTTATATTACTGCTTTAGAAGAACTACAAAAGTTTGTTTGGAATACTGATTATGTATGGAGTAATGGGGCAAACTTTGATATTCCAGTGATATCACAAGCTATGATTAGTGCTAAGATGAATACGCCATGGGATTTTTACAAAGCTAGAGATACTAGAACTATATATGAAATAGCTAAAGTAAAGTTAAGTGACGATAAACACGTGACTACACATAATGCTTTAGAAGATGCTATTCATCAAACTAAAATATTATTCAGAGCATACAAAAAACTGATAGCATTAGGTATAGAAATGAAATGAGTTTTCATACTGACGTAGACATTGACTTAGGAGATAGAGATAAATTACTCAAAGTAATTAAACATATCCCTGCGGCTATGCGTAAAGTCAGTCCTATACGTAAACATAACACTGGGGTTCATATTACTAAGATTCCCTATGATCCTTATTATGATATGGCTACACTTGATTATGTTGAAGCTGAAGAACGTGGATACTTTAAGTTAGACTTACTTAATGTTTGGTTATATCAGCATGTCAATAGCGAAGAACATCTAAAGTATTTGATGCGTGAACCTGATTGGGGCATGTTAAAAGATAAAGAGATATTTAAGAAACTTATTCATATCGCTAATCATTGGTATAGTGCTACAGCTATGCCTGAAGATATTAATAGTATACCTAGACTAGCTATGTTTCTAGCTATTATTAGACCTGCTAAAAGACATTTAGTTGGGAAAAGTTGGAGAGAAGTTGCTGAGACAGTATGGAAGGCTGAAGCCGAAGAGTACGCATTCAAAAAAAGTCACGCAATTGCATATTCAAATCTAGTAGTTGTTCATATGAACTTGTTAAAAGAAAATCCTGAACTTAATACATTCGTTTTACCAGAGTAATTGATCTTCGTTTGCTTTTTCTAGCTACTAAATCATTCATACTACAAACTGGACCGTGAAGTATATCTAGCCCTTTGTTATTGAATGTCCTTAAATATCGCTTGAATGGAACCCAATCTTCTTTTAAGAACATATTGATAGGGATAAGTCTGTTTGATTCCCACCACCAAGTATCACCTAGTTCTAGGAATCTGTTTTTTAAGTCAGATTCAACTATTGCTCCGTAATCGTAAATAGTGGTAATGGCGTCATCACGGTTTTGAATCACGCCTACGTACTCTTGCCCAGCATATACGCAAACGGTTATGAAAGGGTGGTTTTCGCTAAGTTTTATGAAAAAATCTGAATGTGCCATTGTAGTTATTTAGTACCAATTAAATACCATTAAAATATAGTGATAAATAGTAATGAGGTCAAATTATGAGTTATTCAACTTCAGTTTATATATACAGCCCACGCCAGCAAATAGTGCTGTTCGGTGGGAATTCGGCTAGGAGGTACGAGATAGTGTACGCTAAAAATCTAACATTAAACAAGGGTGTTTTGAACACCCTACAATTCCAATTTGTTAACCAACAGCAAAAACCAGTAGATATTACTGGAACTGAGGTTACGTGTAGAGTAATGGATAATACTGGTACTAAAGTATTGCTACAAAAAGCACTTACTATTACTCTGGCATTAACTGGATTAGCTGAACTCATAGTTCAAGCAAACGAAATACAAACTATTGATGCTCAAGCAGGATACTATTCACTAGAGTTTAAATCAGATCCAACATCGATTGATCCAGGTAAGCCGGTATTTGTTAACTCTGAAGCAGCAGTCAGAGGTGTAATGAATATTGTAAATTCAGTACTACCAGCGTTTGTGGCATCACGTGTAGTTACCATACCTACATACGATCTTCCTGTACAAAGTCAAAATACAAATTATACTGCTAGTTCTAACCCTCAGCAATTTCCATTCTATTCATCACAGTTCCCTAACTCAGGACCTTTAACTATGATTCAAGCTGAGTTTGAAAACTTTAATGGTCAAGTACAACTACAAGGTAGCACTGTAGGAGTAGATGGTTTACAAAATCCATGGTATAACATCGGCAATACGGTTACATATGTTAGCCAATATGGTGCTGCTATCTATCCAGTAGAAGGATATCATCCATGGCTACGATTACAGTTTTCTAATATAGCCGAAGCAAACTATAATCCAGGTTCTATAGTAAAACTCTTGGTAAGATAACGTAAAATAATACTTGACTTAGCGTTTTAGTTTATGCTAAAATACTAAGCATGTTCAACATACTTTCACTTCTTCCTGCTAAGAAAAAACTAACTGGTAACGGTTGGTATTCTTTCAACGCAGTCTGTTGCCATCATAAAGGACACAAAGCTGACCGTCGTAGTCGTGGTGGTCTAAAAATGGTTAGCAACGAAGATTGGACTTATCATTGCTTCAACTGTAACTTCAAGGCTGGATTCAAACTAGGTAAACCCTTAACTCTCAATACTAAAAATCTATTTAAATGGATAGGTCTTACTACTGAAGATATTCAGCGTATAGAGTTAGAAGGATTAAGGGCACGTGAATTAGGAGACATCTTTAATCCTAAAGTCAGCGTCAAAAAGCTTACATTTACAGAACGTCAGTTGCCAGAAACAGCAGTTCCCTTAGATATTAATAATGATAGTCATTACAAATACTTAGCCTTTCTAATCAACAGAGGAATTGATCCAACTACGTATACTTATTATGTAACTCCTGAAGAAACAGGAAGAAATAGTACTCGTATCATTGTTCCCTATTATCATAAAGGTATGATAGTAGGTTCAACATCAAGATATACAGACTCATTACCTAAGAAATACATTAAGGATGCTCCCCCAGGATACTTGTTTGGGCTAGATTTCCAACAACCACAATGGCAGCATGTTATAGTATGTGAAGGGGAGTTTGATGCTATTAGTATCAGGGGCTGTGCTGTAATGACTAATCTTATTGGCAACGAGCAAGCACAGCAGTTAAATGCTTTAAATAAACCTGTGATAGTAGTACCTGATCAAGATAAGAGTGGAATGAACATTGTTGACCGTGCGCTAGAACTAGGGTATAAAATATCAATACCAGAATGGGATAGCGACATCAAAGATATAAATGATGCCGTACTGCGTTATGGAGTAGTAGCTACATTATTATCAATACACAGAGCAGCTACACGCAGCAAGATACATATTGAATTAGCGAGGAAACGATTTGAAAAAGCATGAGTACGTATTAGAGTATACACCACAAGTACAAGAAGTATTTTTAGGCAAGATTATTGCTGATCCGTCATTATATGTTCGTATTTCGAACATTATGAATCCACAGAACTTCGATAAAAGTCTGCGTGAGATGGCGGATTTTATTGTAGAGTATGTAAGCAAGTATAATAATGTACCTGACAATTTATTAATTAAGCAGATATTTGACAGAGATATATTAGAGAACGTAGACAAGGTAGACGAGTCTTGGTTCTTTGATGAGTTTGAGAAGTTCACTAGACAGCGTGAACTAGAACGAGCAATTTTAAAGTCGGCTGATATGCTAGAGAAAGGTGACTTTAATGTTATTGAAAAACTTATTAAAGACGCTGTACAAATCTCGTTAACTAAAGACTTGGGTACAGATTACTTTGAAGATCCTCGTGCTAGACTTATGCGTATTAAAGAAAATAATGGACAAGTCAGTACAGGTTGGAGCACAATGGATAGATTGTTATATGGTGGCTTTAACAGAGGTGAATTACAGATTTTTGCTGGTGGTTCAGGATCAGGTAAATCATTGTTTATGCAAAACTTAGCAGTCAATTGGAGTGCTGCTAACATGAATGGAGTTTATGTATCATTGGAACTTAGTGAAGAACTATGTTCAAAACGTATGGATTCGATGATTGCTGGAATCTCACAGAAAGACATTTTTAGACAACTTGATGATGTTGAGTTACGTATTGGAATGGCAGCTAAGCGTTCAGGAAATCTACAGATTAAGTACTTGCCAGCACAAAGTACAATTAACGATGTTAGAGCATATATCAAAGAATTAGAAGTCAGAAAAGGATATACTGTAGACTTTCTATGTATTGACTATTTGGACTTATTGATGCCAGTAAGTGCTAAAGTTAGTCCTAGTGATTTGTTTGTTAAAGACAAATATGTATCTGAAGAAATACGTAACTTAGCTAAAGAATTGAATGTAGTATTAGTCACAGCATCACAGTTGAACAGAAGTGCTGTCGAGGAAATCGAGTTTGATCATAGTCATATCTCAGGTGGTATTTCTAAGATTAATACTGCGGATAATGTGTTCGGTATTTTTACAAGCCGACATATGCGTGAGAAGGGACAGTATCAATTACAATTAATGAAAACTCGTAGTTCAGCTGGTGTAGGTCAAAAGATAGACTTAGAATTTAACGTAGAAACTATGCGTATCACAGACCCACAGACTTTTGGTGACGATGATTCTGGTACTCATGTTTCACAGTCAAATTCTATTCTAGCTACATTAAAAGCTACTAGCAGAGTTCAACCAGCTAGTACTGAGAAAGAGTTCCCTCCCATGGTAGCTGCTAAACCCAAAGATAGCGTATCGGTCAGTATCCCTTCGTCAAATTTAGATGCTAGGACTACTAAAGTTCAAAGTTTGCTTAATAGTATTAAGGCTAAGTAATAGTATATAATACACAAAATATGAATATATTATTACCTAATAAATTAGGTGTTTTTATATCATTAAATATTGTTTAAAACACTGTCTTACTAAATACTAGTACTATGCAAAGAAAAACACGTTCATTATTAGAAGAACTGGAAGCTATATCCGAGACTCGTGATGTAAAACATGTTATTGAGTCTCGTGCCCACAATATTATCACCTCTGCTATCAACCTCTTAGAAATGATAAATAAGAATTATGACAGTGAACGTGCTACCATACTAGAACGTAAATTACTGATAGCTATCAAAAACAAAGACCAGACTAAATTTTCTAACAGTCTAAAGAAACAAAACAAAGTTGAAAAGAACTCAGATGAAAAAAGCGATACCGATCAAGACCAAGAAAATAACCCAGAATAACGAAGGGTTAGCCACTGGACTTGTTGATTTCACCCGAGACATAGCTAGTACTAATAAATCTAGTGGTTATAGCTACAAGGACCAAAAAAAGAAATTTGCTGCTGATTTTAAAGCAATGTGGAAAGACTGGTGGAACAAACGTAAGGATATAGACTTAACACAAGATTCTGAAGCGCAAATAGAACAAGACAAGCGTGACAAACGAAACGAAAAACGCAGAGAAAAAAGAAAAACTGCTCCTACTACCCCAACTACAACTCCAGTAACCCCGGTTACACCAGTAACTCCTGTGACTCCTGTAGTAGAATCAAAACGATTCTTAAACAAGTCTATTATGACTGAATCAGAGTATGACAGATTAAACTATTTGTTTGAAAATATTGTTCAAATAGAAGAAGTTTCTGATACCGAAGCTCAATACAAGGCAATGATGATGAACAACTTTATACAGCAAGTTTATCCTGCTGTTTGGAATGAAATTGAACAACCACGTAATAAAGCTCAATACAACTCAGAGTTAATGAAATGGTCAAAGTCTGGATTTTTCAGTATTGGAGCTTTGGATAATCTTATAGAATTTTTAATACCTTTTAATAGTAAGGGATTTCAAGCCCAAATGGAAAAAGAACGTTCAACTCCAAGAGATGACAGTTCACCATCAAGCCCTTATGTTAAGCATACCCGAGCAGAACTGGACGCTGCAATAGATAAGCTCACTAAAGAAATAAAGTCAATTACTGACACTGGTTCTTCAGAATACAGAGAAAAATATTTGATTTTAGATGCCCTAAAGCACTATAAAAGCACCGTAAGAACCTCTTAAAATACCCCAGTAAAACCATAATTTTTTACCAGAATGATAAATAAGTGTAGAGCCCTAGGCTCATCACATCAAGGAGATTTATCATGGCAGGATTTACAAGAACAAATGGTGACTTACTACCAGTAGCAGTATATGACGCATCAACAGGCAATGCCTACACAAACAGCGGTAACGTTAACGCAGTTAGCTCAGCTAACACAGTTCAGCCACAAGGCCCACAACTACAATTCTTTACTATTGAATGTAACGCAGCAATCGCTGGTACTTATAGCTCAACAATTATCAATGCTGTTGAACAGTTAGCAACCGTTATGATCTATGAATACACAGATACAACAGATGATACAATTGCTATCGCTACATATCCAGCTGCTGCTTGGACTACAACAACTTTAGATACAGCTATCACAGCCGCTCTAACTCAAGCTGGCGCAAGTAACAATGCTACAGCAGTTACAGCTACAGCTACTTTCACTAACTAATCTGATTAGTTAATTTAAGTAAAAAATAAGAAGCCCTGAAAGTTAAAATCTTCGGGGCTTTTTTTCGTCTATAAATACAAGTATGATTACTATTAGATGTCAAACTTTATTCGATATTACTCCCACTGGAGTGAAGAACCGTAGACCTTATGATATTACTGGTACTGAGTTAATTGACCTAGTCAAACGTCAGCAACAACAAAGTAATTATGACACTTTATTACAAGTAATTTCTCTACGCTCACAACCTGAATCTATTTCTCAGGTTAAGAAGTCTGATATTTTACTCGCTGACACTGACTTTGGGTTCTTGTACTCCAGTGATCAGGATGATGGTACAGTAAACGTTTGGAGTTTTACTTTTACTATTCAACATGCTTCTGTGTTTCAAAATGACGATAGTGAACTAGGATCGTTATTAAACGATTGTGAGCAAGTTCCTATGATTGCAAATCTATTAGAATCAGTGAAATTAACCCCGCAGTTAAATGTAGATTCAGACTTAAAGAACATTCACTTTGAGATAGTAGATTATGCGTAAACGTTCTAAACATGTATCCGAATCGGACGTTCAAAGAGTATTACAGCCCAAGCTAGACGCTCTTAAAGATATTGCCATTATTCAGCTATCCAGTAATGAGATAGAAATGTTTGGTAAATATTCAGTTACTAAGATTAAAGACCAGCATCTAGTTCGTAGGAAAACTGACGATACCAAGCATGAATTCAGAAACTCCAAAGCAGCCGCGGCTTGGTGTATTTTAGACAAAACTAACAAGGTTGTTGAATCTAATAGACTACTAGCACTGGATAAAAAGATAACAAGTTTAGAAATAGAGCAGAAAATTTACGAAACTCCAGCAAAAGATGTGCTAGGTAATGCTATTAAGCAAGCACTTTTGACGGAAACCAGATTAAAAATTAGACTAAATCAAAAAGAAATAGATAAATACATTACAATCGCCCATCAGTGGCAAACTAGAGGATATAACAATGGAACTATCAGAACTTCAAACCAATCAATCAGCTAAACTAGCTACCCGTGCTCTAAAAGAGCATTTCAATCAAAGCTTGAACCTAGATGCTATGGGTATCTCAGAAACTCGTACTATGTTGGGTAAAGTTCGTAACTTACTAAGTGAGCATCGTTCTTCAAAACAAGCGCACCAATCACATCAGTCACCTGCTTATCTAAAGCTATTGATGATGGAACAAGCGTTGTCAGGTCATTATGGTGATTTATCTGTGCGTATGGCATATGATACTCAAATCATCGTTGAGAACGAAGAAGTTGAGAAATCACAAGTAGTTCTAGCAGCACAAGACATTTTAGACCGCATCGAAAAGATGTATGAACAAGTTGGTATGATGAGTGTTAAAGACTTACCAGCAGTTGTTGATGGTGTAGAAAACGAAATTGGCGTAAGCGAAGCTGAAGCATACAAAGGTGCTACACAAGCAGCATTAGACAACTTACGTGGCGCATTAGAAGGCGCACAAACAGAACTAAAGGCAGCTATCGGTGGTATCACTGGTGAAGCTGGTCCAGAAGCAGCATTTGCTCCACCATCAGGTCCTGAAGAAGAAGAAGCTGGTGACGCATTAGCAGATTTAGCTGGCGGCGGTGAAGAGCCAGGTATCGAAGCTCCTGAAGCAGCAGAAGAACCAGAAGGTCCAATTGGTGGTCTTGGCAGAGGCAGAAGATAATCTATGTTATTGAAAGAGTTTGCTTCCGATGATCCCTTACGTGTGAAACTGATTGGTGTTACCTCTCAACTCAAAGCACGTATGAAGGATGTCGGAGCAAAACGTCATTTTAACACTGATGCGTTAGTAGCGTTATTACATGATAACGATATTAATATTACTAAGTCAGACTTGTTTGATATGATTAAACAAGCTCCGTTAAAAAACATAATCAAAAATATCAAAGGTGATGAAGTCGTTTTCGTAGGACAAAAAGAAAATGATGAACCATTAACCCCTGACGATAAATCCGAAAAAGCAGTAGAAAAAATGGCTAAAAGAGCCATAAAATAAATCAAATTTAATCTATGATGATTACACTCACTGAACAAGCCGCTAAACGAGTTCAGACACAGTTAGAAAAGCGTGGAAAAGGTATCGGTATTATGATCGGTACTACTCGTACTGGCTGTTCTGGGTTAGCGTACAAACTAGAATACTTAGACGAACTTCCACAAGTAGGCGAGTGGATGAGTTATAATAGTAATGGTGTTTTAGTCTGTGTAAATCAACAAGACTTGCCTTATGTAGATGGATTAACTATGGCATGGAAACGTCAGGGCTTACAAGAAGGCTTTGATTTTATCAATCCGCAAGAAAAGGCTAGATGCGGTTGCGGTGAATCATTTACGGTTTAACCATAAAGCTTTACTTATAGATAACTTAATGTTATCATTATGAATGACTTCAAAACTCAACCCTAAATATTCTTACGTTAAAATAGACCGTGAAACTATAGATGGTAAACGACTATATTCAACACCAGATGGTAGCAAAGTCCCTTCAGTAACAACAATCTTAGACAAAACTAAACCAGCAGAAGCTAAACGAGCATTAGCAGAGTGGAAAAAACGTGTAGGTGAAAAACAAGCACAGGAAATCACTACTGAAGCTGCTAATCGTGGAACTAGAATGCACACATACTTAGAACATTATGTTCTTAATGGTGTTCTAAAAGAAGAACCCGCTAATCCTTTCGCAAAGCCATCACACGCTATGGCAAAAGTAGTCATTAATGAAGGCTTAGTAAAAGTTGATGAGTTTTGGGGTATGGAAGTACCGCTTTATTTTCCAGGTGTTTATGCTGGGACAACTGACTGTATAGGTATTCATCAAAATAATGAATCTATCCTAGACTTTAAGCAATCAAACAAGCCTAAAAAAGAAGAATGGATTGATGATTATTTCATACAATTATGTGCTTATTCTGAAGCTCACAATGAAGTACATGGCAGCAAGATTAAAAAAGGGGTAATTCTTATGTGCGTTAAGCCCGATCTTGATAAAGATGGATTAATGATAGGAAAACCTAAGTACCAAGAGTTCATACTGGAAGGTGAGAAATTCGAAAAGTACCGATCTATGTGGTGGAAACGAGTCGAAGAATATTACAAAATCTTGATTTAGTCACGCTTAATCTCCGATGATAAATACTAATACTATTATTAGTCTATTTTCGGAGAATCACAGTGGCAATCATCCAAATATCAAGGATACAACAACGTACAGGTAACTTAGCAGAAACACCTCAATTAGCAGCAGGTGAACTAGGTTGGGCAGACGATGCCCGTAGACTATTCATTGGTAACGATGTCACACGTGCTGGAGATAGCACTCCCAATAACACTGAGATATTGACTCAGTATTCTAACATTTCATTTAATCAAGTAGCGTCAGTCATAAACCCACAAAACTACGATGTAGTTCAATATGACTCTGCTAACGCTCAATGGATTAATCGTCATATATATTTGACTGATGAAGTCAGCACTCAAGCTACTACAATTCATGGTAACTTGACAATCACAGGAAACTTAAATCCTATTTCAAACGGTGCTGTATTCATCACAGGCGGTGACTCTGGTGATGTACTAACAACTGATGGTACAGGCAACTTAATTTGGACAGCAGGTGGCGGTGGTGGTGGTGGAACTTCGTTCACTGTAACCGATGTAGCTCCTGGATCTACTACCCCTGGAAGTAGTACAGAAGTAACTGTTACTGATTTAGCTGCTTCCAATGGTGATCCTGTTATTTTTAATGGCATTACATCAACTGGTAATATTGCTACTAGATTGAATGGCAACGTATTTTATATAGGTAATGTTGATGTAAGTACAGATACATGTCAATTATATACTGACATTGCTTTGACCACTGGTGTAGCTACAACAGGTATATATACTGCTGGTGGTCTTATGACTGTCAGACTTCAAGCAGTTGGAACAGTAGGCGCAGTTCAGTTAAGCGATGGATCAGGACATTTTACTGCGGCCTCTGGATTACAATATACATCAGGATCACAAACTCTAGGTTCACCTAAGCTTAATTCTTCTAGCACAGCCGATGATTCACTGACCTCAGCAGGCGGGGCAAACATAGCTGGTAATTTAGTAGTCAGAGGATTATCTGCTAACATAGCAACAGGTGATCTTCGTGTAGGTGGAAATGCTAATGTAATTGCTAACTTAGCTGTAGGTAACAACGCCACAGTTACAAGTAACTTAACTGTATCTAATATTTCAGCAAGTGGAAATGTAGCTATAACTGGAACAGCAAGTATTACAGGCAACACAAATATTACTGGTGCTAACGTTTCGTTAGGCAATGTAGGCAATGTGCATATTACCGGTGGTACTAATCAAGTAGCACTAGCAGGAACTATTACTGTAGTAGCAGGTTCTATAACAGGTATCGGAGTAACATCAGGTGGTGTAGGATATGAATCAGCACCTATCGTAACTATTACACAAACATCTCCAACTCCTACTACTCCTGCTACAGCAACAGCAGTCATTTCTAGCGGAGCAGTCACTAACATAATAGTAACTGACCCAGGTGCTGGATACGTAGCTGCAAATACTTCGGTAACATTCTCATTACCTCCATCTGAATTTTTAACAACTGATGGCAGAGGTAACTTAGCATGGTCAGCCAGTGGTGGATCTGGTTCTTCACCTACTGGCAGTATTTTAATGTGGCCTACTAGTTCAGCACCCTCTGGATATTTAATATGTGATGGTTCAGCTATAGACCGTAGCACTTATAATGGATTATTTTCTATTTTAGGAACTGCTTTTGGTATAGGTGATGGCAGTACAACATTTAATCTGCCCGACTATACAGACAGATTCGCAATGGGTGTTGGTAGCATAGCTACAGGCGCAGGGCAAACAGGTGGTTCTGCTAATGCTGTAGTAGCAGCACATACTCATAGTGCTACAAGTAACTCAGCATTCGCTGGTAATCCATTAGGACTTCATACTCACTCAACTAATTTAGGCCCGCACACTCACAATATTACTGATCCAGGTCACTCACATATCATGTCTAGAACGTTGACAGATATAAACGTAGATGCAAGATTTGATGCGGTATCACTACGTGCTACTACAGATGATGCTGAATTTACTGACAGACCTACAGAGGTTAGCACAACCGGCATCAGTATTAGTTCAGCTACAGCAAATATTTCTATTAATAATGCTTCAGGTGGAGTTCCTACAGGTAAAGTGACTACAACTACCACAGTTAATAGCAGTGGGGCATCCGCAACCAATCTCAACTTGCCTCCATATTTGGGAATTTACTTCATTATCAAGACTTAAAAATAGCTTAAAATCTACTACAGCCATACTTTAGCCGAAAAGATAAATACTTAAAAAGGCTTAAGACAATGGCTGTACTCAATCCCGCACAAACATTTATTATAACTGAATCGGATCCCGCTTTACAGCGTGACTTTGGAAACACCATTCAGACTACAATATCTCCGCTTTCGCAAAATGCAGTAATTTTCGTTAATACGAGTTCAGTATTAAACTCATACACTAATATTATTGGTGGAGTTGCTTCTGGTAATACTGGTGAAATTCAGTTCAACATAGCTGGCTCATTTGGTGCTGATTCAGGACTCATATACAATCCTATTAATAATATTCTAGGAGTAGGTGGAGCACTTGTATCAGGTATAGTCGTTACTGATAGCTTATTACACGCTAACGGCGAGCCATGGAATTTTGTAAATCCTACAGCAAATGCTGGTGGACTTAATACTCAACTACAGTTCAATAACGCAGGTGCTCTTGGTGGTGCTCCTAACATACAATATTTTAGTGGAAACCAAGTTTTATCCCTAGGCGAATTAGCTAATCTAAGAATAGCAGGTGGAGCAACTGGGCAATTTATACAAACGGATGGTGTAGGTAATCTAACATTCGTTGACATGTTCCCGCTAGCAGCTGGTAACGATACAGAAATTCAATTTAACAATGCTAGTGTTACAGCAGGCGCGGCTAATTTTACTTACGACCCTAATACTGAAGTTGTTGGTGTTGCTAGCTTAACAGTTTCAACCACAGCCATAATTAGTAATTTAATAGTTAATTCTAATATTACTGGTGGTAATATAACTATTTCAGGAAGATCAACATTAACCGGTAACGTTTCCACTGGAAACTTAACTAGTAATAACATCAATGCTACCTCAATAATTGCTAATGCTAATATCACAGCAGGCAATACTATCAACGCTGCTCGTGCTAATATCTCAGCCAACGCAACCATTGGAAGTATTAGTACTGGAGCTATTTCTGCTAATGGTAATATTAATTTTACTGGCGCTAATGTAACATTAGGTCCTGTAGGTAACGTTCGTATTACTGGTGGATCATCAGGTCAAGTATTACGCACAGATGGTACAGGAACATTAAGTTGGTCTTCTCCTTCTTCATCAGGCGCAGCTGGTACTAATACTCAAATACAATTCAATGATGCTAATTTAATAGCTGGTGCTAATAATTTAACATACAATAAAATTACACAAACGCTTACTGCTAATAAACTTGTAGTAAGTACTCAGGCAAATTTAGGTGCTGCTGGTAATGTTATTATCACAGGCGGAGCAAAATCTAATGCTGTTCTAGGAGCAGTTAGTTTTAATGGTTCTGGAGCTATTACAAACATAGCAGTTACAACAGGTGGTTCTGGATATGATCTACCTCCAGTTATTACTATTCGTGGTTCTAATACTTCTCCAGCAACAGCAGCCGCAGTTATTGATTCTGCTACAGGTACAGTATTAAGTGTTACTATTGTTACTGCTGGTTTAGGATACAACGTAGGAACACCTACAGCTACTATAGCACCTCCTGGAACAAAATTCTTATCTACTGATGGAGCAGGTAATTTAAGTTGGCGTGAAAATGGTTCAACAGGTGGTGGTGGAGCTAGTCCTTCTTCAGCTGGTCCTAATACATCAGTTCAGTTTAATGATGCTGGTGTTATTGGTGGTAGCTCAGCATTTGTGTTTAATAAAACCACTGGATTAGTTACAGTATCTAATAACTTAACAGTAACAGGAAATATTAGTGTAGCAAACTTATCAGTATCAGCAAACGCAGCATTCTCAGGAGCTAATGTAAGCCTAGGTGCTATTGCTAATCTACGTATTACTGGTGGTTCAGCTAATCAATTTTTACAAACAAATGGTTCAGGTACTTTAACTTTTGCTGCTATAGACCAATCACAAATAAGCAATGGTAATTCTAATGTAAAAGTAGCAGCTAATAGCGTAGTAACTATTAATGCCAGTGGAGCAAGTGGAACTTGGACATTTGGCACAGATGGTACTATAACATTCCCTAATCAATCTCAGCTTGTTACTCAAGGTGCGTTAACACAGCTTAATAGTGCTAATAGTGGGTTCATAGTATTAGATGCTAAAAACTCAAGTAACGTTAGTACTTCTAGTGTAATCAATGATGGTACAAATGCAGCAGTATTCATTAAGACTGTACAACTACCAGCTGCTATTGATAATTTTTGGGCATTTAGCAATACAGGTAATTTAAGTTTTCCAGCCAATGGTTCTTTAATACTAAGCAGCAACAATGGCACAGCAGTACGTCAAATATCAATTAAATCTAGCACTAACGCTAACTTTACTGCTAATTACTCATTGACATTACCTGTTGATGATGGCGCAAATGGACAAGTTTTAACTACTGATGGATCAGGTGTATTAACTTGGGCGACTCCACTAAGTGGGTCATCTATTAGTAACGGCAATTCAAACGCAACAGTAGCATTAAATGGAAATATAACTATTAATGCTAATGCCGCATCAAATAAACAGTGGGTATTTGCTACAGATGGTACCGTCGCATTCCCAGGTAATACGTTACTAGCTAAAGCTAATACCCCACTTGATATAAGAACTACTAATGGTAATGCTTATACAAGTTTTTATGCTGAGGCTGGTAACTATACAGCTACAGGAATCCAAGATAACACTACTGGAGCAAATCCTGGATACGGATATGTTGGTGTCAACATGGCTGACATCGATGCTCCAACAGCATTTATTATTCTTCAAGCTGCTGATACTGGAAGTCTAGTAGGTTGGGGATTTGATGCCCTAGGACATTTTAGTATACCATCAAATGGTACTATTGACTTCCTCAATAACAATGGTTCAGCTATAAAACAAGTATCACTTAAAGCTAGTTCAGATGCTAACTTTACTGCTAACTATACATTAACATTACCTGTTAACGATGGCGCAAATGGTCAAGTACTAGCAACTGATGGTTCAGGTATATTGAGTTGGCAAACATTAAGTGCTTCTTTGATTAGTAATGGCAATTCAAATGCAACAGTAGCATTAAATGGAAACATAACTATTAATGCTAATGCCGCATCAAATAAACAATGGATATTTGCTACAGATGGGACTACGCAATTCCCTGCTAATACATTACAAGCTCCAGCAAATGCTCCTATTACAATAAAAACTACCAATGGTAATGCTTTTACAAGTTTTGCTGCTCAAGCTAATAGCAATATTTCAATGGGTATACAAGATAATACCACTGGCGTAAATGATGCGTGGGCTTATTTTGAAGCTGGCATGGCAAATGTCAATACACCAGAAGCATTTGTAACTGTTAGACCTGCTGACACTGGAACTGAAGTTAGTTGGAACTTTGACGCATTAGGTAACTTAACTTTACCTAATGGTGGTAAAATAAGATCAAACAATAGCATAATCAACATTAGTACTACAGTTGACGATGCTTATACAGACGTAGACCAAAGTGCTAGTATTTGGGAAGTACACGTTGAAGATGATGTTACAGGAGCAAATCCAGCATATGCTTGGCTCAGAGCAGAATTACCTACTGTAGATACTCCTGAAGTATTCATTGAAAATAAAAGAGGAAACGATGGTGTAGAGCTTCGTTGGTCCTTTGACTCAACTGCTAATCTAACATTACCTGGCGGTAGCGTGTTATCACCATCAGGTACCGATTTAGAAAATATTGATTTAATAGCAGGTGCTAATGGTTGGGCGCAATTACAAAGTAATGATGCTAACTCTTTCTTATGGGTCGATAATGATGGTGCCTATATAAGAACCAATTGGACAGACGTAGGACGCCAATGGACATTTGATGTCAGCGGAGATACAACTTTACCTACAGGTGGTTCCCTTGATTTTGTAAGCAGTAACGGATCAGCACTACATAGAGTAACAATCCAATCAAGCACAAATGCTAATTTTAACGCTAACTACATACTGACATTACCAGTTAATGATGGAACTTCAGGTCAGTATTTACAAACTGATGGTACTGGGGTTTTGAGTTGGCAAACAGTAAGTGTTAATGCTTCGTCTATTAGCAATGGCAATTCAAACGTAAGTGTAGCAGCTAATAGTAATGTAACTATTACTAGCGCAGGAAATACATGGACATTTGATACTGCCGGTAACCTCGTGTTACCTACAAATACAGCAAATATTAACTATGCTAATGGTTCTCCATATATTACTATTCCAACATCTATTGTTAACGGAAATAGTAATGTAGTTGTAGCAGCTAACGCAAATGTAACGATATCAGCAAATGGCACAGATAACTTGATAACAATAGTATCATCAGGTGGTAGTAATCCAACCACAGCAGGATTGATAGCTAACGGATTCGTATTTGCTACAAATATGATAAGTAATGCATATATATTCGGTAATAGTACTACGACAGTTAGTAGAATGGGTTGGTTAGGAGCGGCAACATCATCTACGGCTGCTAATCAAATATTGTACACTTCACCTTCAGCCAACATTTCATCAGTGGATTTCCATATAACTGCCACTGGAGTTACAGGATCAGGTGAGAGTAGACAAGTAGCAAAAGTATTAGCAGTAACAAGAAATTCAACTACGAACTTCACTGAATACGGTGGAATGTTCGTAGGAGCAAATTTGGGTGACTTTAATGTCATACAATCAGGAAGCAACTTAGCGTTAGTAGTAACACCAACTACAGCGAATTCAGTTCAGTATAATGTAATATTAACAACATATTTCTAAGGAAAAAACATGGCATTAAAATCATTTAACGTTCAAGGCGGATTAAGCGTTGGTAATAAAGAAGTCTTTGACGCAAACGCAAATCTAAATCTTACGACTACCTCTAACGTAGCTTTAGGCCCCGTAGCTAACGTACATATCACTGGAGGTAATGCCAATGCTGCTTCATTGGGTGTAGTTAGTCTAAACGGCTCAGGTAACGTAACTGCTATTGCTATTTCTACACGAGGTGATGGATATACAATAGCTCCTGCTATTACTATTTCAGGTGCTAACTCTATTCCAGCAAATGCTACAGTAAGTTTATTTGCTAACGGTGCTATTAATACTATTACTATTAATAATGCTGGTACAGGATACGACTCAGGTACAGTAACAGCTACTATCGCAGCTCCATCTGGTAGATACTTACAAACAGATGGTGCTGGTAACTTATCTTGGACTGAGGTTGTTGGTACAGGTGGCGGTGGTGGTAGTGGAGAACCAGGCGGTAGTAACACCCAAATTCAGTATAATGACAATGGTGCGTTTCAGGGTACAGCTGGATTTACATTTGACGAAACAAGTAACGCTGTTACAGCTAACGGTACTATCACTGGTACTAACTTTGTAGGTGCTAATCTTCTAAATGGTAACTCAGAAGTAGCTATTGCTGCTAATGGTAATATTACATTAACTGCTACAAGTAATGCTACAATGACTATTACTGATACTGGTGCTAACATCACTGGTACATTAGATGTAACAGCTAATGCGAATGTAGGTAATTTAGGTACAGCAACAGCTATTATTACTACTGGTAATATCACCACAGTAAACACTGGCTTAGTTCAAAACGGCAATGCTAACGTTGCTATTACTGCTAATGGTAATGTAACTTTAACTGCCATTGGTAATGCTACACTAACTGTTACTGGTACAGGTGCTAATATCACAGGTACTGCTAATATTACTAACGATGTTTTAGCTGGTGGTAATGTAAACGTTACATCAAACATCAATGGTGCTACGTTCCAAAATGGAAATACTAGCGTAAAACTTGCTGCTAATGCAAACGTAACTATTTCAAGCAATGGACAAGCAAACATAGTTACTGTAAGCAGTGATGCTACTAACGGATTAGTAGCTGTTGTTGGTAATTTAACTGCTAATAACTTTACTACTACAGGTAGTGCTGGCAATATTAGTGGCGCTAATGTTATTTCAGCTAATACATTCAAAACAACAGCCAATGGGGCAGTTGTATTCGTAGGAAATAACGGTACTACTACACAACAAGTTTCTATAATTGCTAGCAATAGTGCTAGTTTTACTGGTAATTACATATTAACACTTCCAGTTGATGATGGTGCCGCAGGTCAGTCACTAGTAACTGATGGCTCAGGTATATTAAGTTGGAGTACTATCAGTACAAGTGGCATCTCCAATGGTAATAGTAATGTCAGCATTCCTGCTATTAATGGCAACGTTAATATTACTGCTGTAGGCAATACAGTATTAGTAATTACAGGAACAGGTGCTAATGTTGCTGGTACTGCTAACATTACTGGCGACATTCTTGCTGGTGGAAATGTAAATGTTTCAGCAAATATTAATGGTTCTACATTCCAAAATGGAAATAGTAATGTAGGAATTACTGCTAATGGAAACATTACATTAACTGCTGCTAGTAACTCTACAATGGTTATTACTGGCTCAGGTGCTAATATTACTGGTACATTAGATGTAACAGCTAATGCTAATGTAGGTAATTTAGGTACTGCTACTGCTATCATTACTACAGGTAATATTACTACAGTAAATACTGGATTAGTACAAAACGGAAATAGTAATGTAGCTATCGCTGCTAATGGTAACATAGGTATTGGTTCTAACGGTCAAGCTAATATTCTATTTGTTACAAGTAACGGTACATTCGCTCAATCAACATTCCAAAATGATGTTACAATCACTGGTAACTTAACTGTTTCTGGTAATGCTATCTATGCTAATACTGAAGTATTAACTATTGAAGATCCTATCATTGAATTAGGTACTGGTGCCAATGGTGCTATCTTAACAACAAATGATGGTAAAGATAGGGGAATAGTACTACATACTTATGGTAACGGTGCTGCTTATACCACATCAGGTTCTACCCCTTCAGGGAATACAACTATCGTACTTGCAAGTACTACAGGTATAGTTGCTGGCCAAATAGTAACAATAGCTTCTAATCCTAATGCTATACCAGTAGGAACAACTGTATCAACAGTTAATGCTGGTAACATCGTTGTTGACACTGCTACTACTGCTATTATCGCAGATGCGTCTACATTACAAATTGGTAATGACATATTACGCTTTATGGGTTGGAGCAATGCTAATGGTGAATTCCAGTTCTATAGTAATGCTACAGTTACAAATGAAGTCGTATCAGGTACGTTAGGCAACGTTAACGCTAACACATTTATTGGTGCTGTTGTAGGTAATTTAGTAAACGGAAATTCTAATATCAGAATCGCTGCTAATGCTAACATAACTATCAGTGCTAATGGTAATGCTAATATCTTTACTGTTACAAGTTCAGGTGATGGCAACTTAGCAACAACCGGTGTTAATGTAGCTGGTTACATAAATTCTACAGGCAATTTGTTTGCTCCAGCACTTGTACAAAATGCTAGCACATATGATACAAGAATTTCATTAGGTAGTAGTACAGGTATTATATCGATCATATCAGATGGCAATTCAACTCAATTTTCTCCAAGTGGTATAGTAACATTAAGTGGTGCTTCGGAAATTCAAGGTGGTTCGTTTGGTGGTTCAGCACTTAAATTAGATACCACTCAAACGAATTTAATTCAAAATCGTGGTGGTAATGTAACTATACAAACAGGTACAGGCGGAACAACTGCTAATACTTGGACATTTGCTCAAGATGGTAGTTTAACTGTACCAGGAAATATTAATGCTGGTAGATTACAAAACGGCAACTCAAATGTAACTATAACTGCTAATGGAAATGTTAATATTAGTGCTATAGGTAATGCCAATGTTGTAGTAGTTACAGGTACTGGTGCTAATATTACAGGTACAGGTAATTTCTCAGGTAATCTAACCGCTGCTAACTTAATAGGCCCATTAGCTAACGGCAATTCAAATGTTAATATACCTGCTGCCAATGGCAACGTTAATATTACTGCTGTAGGCAATACAGTATTAGTAGTTACAGGAACAGGTGCTAATATCACTGGTTCATTAGATGTGACAGCTAACGCTAATACAGGTAATTTAGGCACTAATACAGCGATTATCACTACTGGTAACATTACAACAGTTAATACTGGATTAGTTCAAAATGGTAACAGTAACATTGCTATTACGTCTAACGCAAACGTAACTATTACTGCTAATAGTAATGCGGTAATAGCTATTACGTCATCAGGTGATGGTAATCTACAAACAACTGGCGCTAACATTACTGGATATGTAGACGCAACAGGTAATGCTACTGCTTCTAATGTAGTAGTAAAATCAGCTGGTAGCTTAACATTCACCACTGGTAACAGTAACGTAAGTTCAACTACACTAACTACAACTACAGCAACAGCTAATCAAGCCCTTGCTGTAATAAGTGCTGCTGACGGTCGTGCTGTAGAGTTTATAGTTAAAGGCATAGATTCAGCAGGAGCTAAATACACTGCTACTACAATTTTAGCATTAGTAGGTAACGCAGCTAATGCTGATTGTGATTTCACGTTATTTGCTCAGTTAAATACTGGAACTAGCCCAGGTGATCTAACAGTGGCACTGACAGATAGTAATGCTAATATTACACTACAAGTTAGTCCAGCAAGTACTAATAGTACAGTATGGACAACTCAATATCGTGTGATTTAATAAGAGGTAAGTAATAAGTAATAAATAGTAAAAACAATTAGAACTTGGGGAGGGATATCCCTCCCCAATTGTTCATAGGGAATATGGAACTATGGCACAGAAAAATTTTAAAGTAAACAACGGGTTAACCACGCCCAAAACAACATTCTTATACGATGATGGAAATGTTGCGAACACTCGCACAGTCAATGTGGCACCATCGTCTTCCACTACAGCAAACTATTCGTTGACATTACCCGTCGATGATGGAACAAATGGTCAAGTACTAACTACTGATGGCTCAGGTATACTAACTTGGAGCAGTCCAGCTGGTACCCCTTCAAGTATAGTCAATGGAAATTCAAATGTCGTAGTAAATGCCAACGCAAATGTAACTATTAGTTCAGCAGGTAATGCTAATATTGTAGTGGTCACTGGAACAGGTGCCAATATAGCAGGTACAGCTAATATTAGCGGTAATGCTAATGTAGGTAATTTAGGCACAGCTACCGCTATTATTACTACAGGTAATATTTCTACAATAAACAGTGGTTTAATGAGGAACGGCAATAGTAATGTAACTATTAATGCCAACGCAAACGTAACTATTTCAAGTAATGGGCAATCAAATATTGTCACAGTAAGCAGTGACGCTACTAATGGATTGGTAGCTGTTACAGGTAACTTATCTGCTAACAATATTACTACAGGTGGTAGTTCTGGTAATATTACCGGCGCTAATGTCATTTCAGCTAATACGTTCCAAACAATAGCTGATGGGACAGTTAATTTCTTAGGTAATAACGGATCCACAGTACAACAAGTTACATTAAAAGCTTCAAATGCTGCTGGATTTACTTCTAATTACGCACTAACATTACCTGTAGATGATGGAACAAGTGGTCAAGTACTAGCTACTGATGGTTCAGGTATATTAAGTTGGTCAACAGTTAGTACTAGTAGTTTAGTTAATGGAAATTCAAATGTCGTAGTAAATGCTAATGCTAATGTAACAATCAGTTCTGCTGGTAACGCTAACATAGTAGTAGTAACTGGTACAGGAGCCAATGTCACAGGTACATTGAATGTATCGGCTAATGCTAATACAGGTAATTTAGGTACTGCTACTGCGATAATCACTACAGGTAATATTACTACTGTTAATACTGGACTAGTACAAAACGGCAATAGTAACGTTGCTATTACCGCTAATGCTAATATCACACTAACATCTAGAAGTAATGCTGTAATGGTGATCACTGGTACAGGTGCTAATATCACTGGTACTGCTAATGTAACAAGTGATATTCTAGCAGGTGGTAATGTAAATGTTACTGCTAATATTAATGGTACTACATTCCAGAATGGAAACAGTAATGTAGCTATCGCAGCTAACGCAAATGTATCTATTGCTTCTAACGGAGTAGCAAACGTAGTTACTATCACTAATGGTAATTTAATCACTGGTAATGGTATAGGGGTTGTCTTAACATCTAATAACGGAACTGATATTAGACAAGTTCAGTTGAAAACAAGCACTGATGCAGCATTTTTATCCAATTACTCACTAACTTTACCTGTTAACGATGGTGTAGCAGGTCAGTCATTAATAACTGATGGCTCAGGTATATTAAGTTGGGAATCTATTAGTACAAGTATAATTTCCAATGGAAATAGTAATGTAAGTGTTCCTGTTGCTAATGGTAATGTAAACATATCATCAGCAGGTAATGCTAATGTATTCATAGTAACTGGTCTAGGAGCTATCGTCAATGGTTCTGCTAATATTACTAATACCCTTACAGCACCACAAGGTATATTTACGAACGGTGATGCCAATTTACCCTTTGCAGAGTTTTCAAAAGTACAGATAACATTAGGTAATTTAGGTACTAGTCATAATCAATACATTCATACTAGACACGGTACAACAGCTGCCAACAATGCCATTGATTTTTTAACTAATGATGGTAATGCCAGTGGAGAATTCCCAGCTAATTCTATTTTAGGTTTATCTATATCAAATGGCAAAATTGGCGTAAATAATTTAACTCCAACCTATACGTTAGATGTAACTGGAAATGCTAACATATCAGGTAATGCTAATATAGGTAACGTAGGTACTACTTCTATCATAGCTAATACTGTTCAAACAACAGCTAATGGAAATGTTGTTATTCTATCTAATAACGGAACCACTACACAACAAGTTACATTACAAACTAGTACAGACGCATTATTTACAGCAAACTATACATTAACATTACCTGTTAATGATGGTTCATCGGGACAATATTTACAAACAGATGGTTCAGGTATATTAACTTGGTCATCTATTAGTACTAGTAGTTTAATTAATGGTAATAGTAATGTAGTGGTAGAGGCTAATGCTAATGTAACTATCAGCTCAGCAGGTAACGCTAATGTATTAGTAGTGACTGGCACAGGAGCCAATATTACTGGTACAGGTAACTTCTCAGCTAATTTAAGTGCTGCTAATTTAGTAACTACTGGCAATGTATACGCAGAGGCAGTTGTTAACACCACTGGCGGCACTGCTATCACAATGGGTAACGGAAGCGGAATCATTGGGATAACATCAAGTAGTAATACAACACAATTTGGACCAAGCGGTCAAATAATATTAGGTGGTGCTTCGCAAATTGTTGGTGGAACATTCGGTGGCTCAGGAATTACATTAGGTGGAAGTCAAACAGATTTATTCCAAAATCGTGGTGGTAACGTTACTGTTCAAGTAGGTTCAGGTGGCTCAATCGCCAACACATGGACATTCGCACAAGATGGTAGTTTCACATCACCAGGAAATATCAATGCTAGTAGATTACAGAATGGAAATTCAAATGTAACTATAACTGCTAATGCTAATATCACGTTAACAGCTAAGAGTAATGCTACTATGATTATTACTGATACTGGTGCTAACGTAACAGGTACAGCTAATATCACAAGCGATTTAATTACAGGCGGTAATTTGACAGTAAATGGTACTGGAGTAAGTACTATTTCTGGTAACATAAACATGAACGGTAAGTGGGTAGGCAACATAGGTTATGCTGTGGCGAATACAGACGCAGCATCAAAACAATATGTTGATGAAAAAGTATCATCTGGTATTACATATCATGACGCAGTAAATGCTGCTACTACAACTACACTAGCAGTAGCTACAACTGGAACCACAGCTTATAATGAGCCAAATGGCTCAGGTAATGGTATTGGTTCTTATATTAGCACTACTGGTACATTTACTACAATCGATGGTGTGACAATCAATGGAAGTACTAGTATACGTATCCTAGTTAAAGACGAAGCTAACGCAGCGTGGAACGGTATCTATAACTACACAAATGCTACTGCTATTACTCGTAGTACAGATGCTGACACTTATGGATCAAATCCAGAGGAACTTAGTATTAATGATTACTTCTTCACCCTAGCAGGTACAGTCAATGCAGGTACAGCTTTTATTGTTGATGCTCCTAATGGAACTATTACATTCGGTACTTCATTGATTCAATTTGCTGTGTTTAGTACCAGTCAAATATATACAGGTGGTACAGGCATTACCGTGTCAGGCACTGTTATTAGTGCAAACGCAAGTCAAACACAAGTCACACAGGTTGGTACATTAATATCACTAGATGTAACAGGAAATACTACATCAGGTAATTTCATAGGACCTCTTGCCAATGGAAATAGTAATGTTAATATTCCTACTGCTAATGGTAATGTTAATATATCAGCAGTAGGTAATGCTAATGTATTAGTAGTTACTGGTACAGGTGCTAACATTACTGGTACAGGTAATTTCTCAGGTAACTTAAGTGCTGCTAACTTGATCGGCACATTAGCATCAGGCAACAGTAATGTGGCAATTACTGCTAATGGTAATATAACATTAACTGCTACAAGTAATAGCACAATGGTAATAACTGCTACAGGTGCTAATATCACTGGTACTGCTAATATTACAGGAGATATCTTAGCAGGTGCTAATGTAAATGTTACAGCAAATATTAATGGTGCTACATTCCAAAATGGTAATTCAAATGTTAGAATCGCTGCTAATGCCAATGTAACTATATCAAGTAATGGCCAATCAAATATCGTAACAGTAAGTAGTGATGCTACTAACGGATTATTAACAGTAGACGGTAATCTTACCGCTGGTAATATTATAACTTCTGGTAGTGGCGGTAATATTACTGGTGCTAATGTTATTTCAGCTAATACCTTCCAAACTACTACTAATGGAGATGTAGTATTTGTAAGCAATAACGGTACAAGTATACAACAAGTCACATTACAAAGTTCAACTGATGCAGGATTTGCTGCTAACTATACATTAACCTTACCAACAACTGATGGTTCCGCAGGTCAGTCATTAACAACAGATGGATCAGGTATTCTGAGTTGGACAACTATTAGCTCTAGTAATTTAGCAAATGGAAATAGTAACATAGTAATAAATGCTAATGCCAATATAGCTATTAGTTCTGCGGGCAATGCTAATGTCGCAGTATTTACTGGAACCGACACTGTATTAGGAAGCAATGTTGTAGTTGGTGCTGTTAATGCTAATAGCGGTATCATATTCAATGCTAATACATTCCAAACAAAACTATTTGCTAGTAATGCCACAGTGGCTAATTATAGCTTATACTTACCAGCTAACGTTGCTAGTACCAATGGTTTAAGTTTAGTAGCTAACACTGATGGTACATTATCATTTGCTTCAGTATTCACACCTCAGGCTACTATTAAGTTTACTGCTGCTACTACAGGTAATAATCAAACATTTACTGATGCTAACATAGCAAACTTTGGTAACGTTACTGCGTTCAGTAGTGTTTACAGAAATGGTGTCCTAGTAGATAGTGCTAACTATGCCTTCAGTGATACAACACTTACAATGAATGTTCAGTTAGTATCTGGTGATACTATTACTATAGCATCAACGAATATGGCATCAGCAAGTTCTGGTGGTGTAGCCGGTGGATCTAATACTCAAGTTCAGTTTAATGATGCTGGAGCATTTGGTGGTGATTCTGGATTTACATATAATAAAACAACAGATTTATTGACTATAGGAAACTTAGCATATGGTGGAGCGAATGGTAATATTACAGTAGCTGGTAATACTTGGAGTTTTGGTAACTTAGCAGGAATACCCACATTATCATTAGCTCAAGGTGGTGGTAATACTTATATAACTGCTCCTCCTAGTAATAATATTACTATCTTAACACAAAACGGTGGTGCTGCTGCAGGATGGAGCGGAGTCCAGTTAATAGATCAAGGTAGTGTTTGGATTTACACACAGAATCAAACTAAGAATTGGGAATTTGCCAACACTGGTATACTGAATGCTCCTGGAAATATTAATGCTCCAGCATTAGTAAACGGTAATTCAAGTATAGCCATTACCGCTAATGCGAATATCACATTATCAGCAACAAGTAATGCTACTATGGTGATAACTGCTACTGGTGCTAACATCACTGGTACTGCTAATATATCAGGTAATCTTGTAGCAGGAAACTTAAATGCTACAACTGGAATTTATGTAAACAGTAAACAAGCAGTAAATGGACCAGCGTTTAGTGCTTACGCAAATGCAACAACACAAACAATAACAAGTGGTACCCAACAAAAAGTTCTATTCCAAACAGAAGAATATGATACTAACAATAATTATGCTAGTTCAACATTTACACCAACTGTCGAAGGTTACTATCAACTAAATGCCCAAGTTCGTTTAGATGGAGCCTCTGGCACTGGTGAAATTATGCTTGTTATTTATAAAAACGGAACAGAATACAAACGTGGCACAAACCAACAAGGCACACAAATTGCCGCAAACTTCTGGGCTATGACAGTTAATTCATTGGTATATGCTAACGGATCTACTGATTATTTTGAAATATACGTTCAACAAACTTCAGGAAGTTCTGTAACTGTCACAGCAGTAAATAGTACTAATATTACCTGGTTTAACGGCTGTATGGTAAGAGGCGCATAAGGATTTAAGGAAAAAAAATGGCATTAAACAATCAAATCATTTCAAGTATAGCAGCAAATCTAGTAGCAAATGCTGCTGGTGGTATTACAGGCGCAAATATCGCTAATGTTACTAGCAACTTACAAACGTTTATTAGTAACAATGGAACTGCAGTTAAGTCAGTTAGTATTCAATCAAGTACAGACGCATCCTTTACCGCTAACTACACACTAACATTACCAGTAAACGATGGATCAACAGGTCAAGTACTAACAACAGATGGTAGTGGCGTATTAAGTTGGAGCACTACTAATACTGTACAATCAACTATTGCTAACGGAAATTCAAATGTAAGTATTCCTAGTGCCAATGGAAATGTTAATATCAGTGCTGTAGGTAATACTGTAGTAGTGGTAACTGGCACGGGTGCTAATATAACTGGTAATGCTAATGTTTCAGGTAACGCTAATGTTGGGAATTTAGGTACCGCAGCATTAATTGCCACTGGTAATGTTGACCTTACTACATCAGCAAATGTAGCACTAGGTGCTGTAGGTAATGTTCATATTACCGGTGGTACTGCTAATCAATACTTACAAACAGACGGCGCAGGTAATCTAAGTTGGCAAACAGTAAGTACTTCTTCTATTAGCAATGGCAATTCAAATGTTAATATTCCTGATGCCAATGGAAATGTTAATATCAGTGCTGTAGGTAATGCCAACATACTAGTAGTAACTGGTACAGGTGCCAATATCACTGGATCATTAAATGTTACTGCTAATGCTAATCTAGGTAACCTAGGAACTAGTAATATTATTGCTACTGTTCTTAATACTGGATTAATGCAAAATGGAAATAGTAATGTTACTATTGTTGCTAACGCAAATGTCGCTATC
>JAUMHO010027182.1:0-107235 GCA_032360965.1 Ulva armoricana
ACCACGGTTCAGCCGCCGGTGGGCATCGCGTCGCACGTCGCGCGCACGGAAGGCTTCGGGGTGACGGTGAAGGCGCACGGACGCGGGCTGCTGTTCCGTCTGCAGGGGCAGGACGGACTGGCGGGTCGCGCCACGCTCACGTTGCTCGACATGGGCGGACGCGCGGTGTGGAACGGAACCTTCGACAAGGGAACGCTGGCGTGGGACGGCCGTTCCACCACCGGTGGCGACGTCGCTGCGGGCATCTACTCCGCCCGCCTCACCGTGCTTGACAAGCAGGGACGCGCAGTTCAGGTGCTCGACCGCCGGGTGCCTTATACGAGGTAGCGCGACCCGGTAACGCGTTCCCCGAAACGAACCCAACAAAAAGCCTCCCCGTCCGAAGGATGGGGAGGCTTTTTTGCGACCTCGGAGAGAGCCCCTAAAATCGGCCGATCGATTCTCCGAAAATACGACGACTCGTAATCAAACTTGGCCGGTGCGTGCCGACAAGTCCTTGACCTTGTCCTCGTCCACCTCGATGCCCAGCCCCGGGCCTTTGGGAATCCGGACGCGACCGCCCACCACCTTGAACGGCTCCTTGAGCACGCTCTCGCCCAGGAACTGCGGGCCGTTGAGCGCAGCGGGCTTCTTGAGGCCGAACGCTCCGTACAGATTCAGCGTGGCGGCCAGCGAGATATCGGGGTCGGTGAGACCGCTGCCCAGGAACAGGAGTTTGTGCTTCTCGAGCAGGCGCAGCTGCGCGACGGCGGAGGTGAGGCCGCCGCAGCGCGAAGGCTTCATGGCCACGCCGTTGATGCACTTCAGATTGATGAACTCCTCGACCTCGGCGGGCGACACGCAACCTTCATCCATCAGGATGGGAAGCGCGCCCTGCTTTACGAGGCGCTGGTAACCCGCGAGGTGCTTGGGGTGCAGCGGCCCTTCGAGCACGGCCACGCCCGCATCGGCGAGCTTGGGCGCCATCTCAAGCGCGGCCGCCACGTCGTAACCACCGTTGGCGTCGGCCCACAGGAACCCGTCGGGGACCATCTTCTTGACCAGCTTGCACATCTCGATGTCGAATTTCTTGTCGGGCGCGACCTTCACGTTGAAGTTCTCGTAGCCGCGCTCGCGGCCCTTGGCGATGATGCCCTCGATGTCGCCGATGACCTTGGGATTGAGCGTCCAGCTCAAGAGCAGATCATCGGGAGTGGTGCGCCCCCACAGCTCCGCCACGTTCTTGCCCTGCACCTTGCCGATGATGTCGTGCATGGCGATGTCGAGACCGGCCTTGGTGATGGGGTACGAGGTCGAGAAGCCGTCGGCGATCTCGTAGTTCATCACCTTGTGCGCGCCCTCGAGGTCGAAGACGTCGCGGCCGATGAGGATGGGAATCAGGTAATTCTTGAGCGTGGACACGGCGCCCTCGAGCGTTTCGCCGCTCCAGCGCGGAATGGGCACGCTCTCCCCCCACCCCACCGTGCCGTCGCTGGCGGTCATCTTGATGATGACGGACGGGCGGCCCGGGAGGCCGACGGGCGCCTCGAAGAACTTGAAGCGCATGACCATCGGGTAACGCACCGGAAAAATCTCGATGCGCGCGATGGTGATGCCGGAGGGCGCGGGGGCGCTCCCCGCGGCCTCGGCTGCGAAGGGGGTTCTCATGGCGATCATCCCGGTGGCGGCGGCCAAAGCCGCCGTCTTGGTGAACTCGCGACGGGTCATTTCCATGGCAGGCTCCAGTCGGGCGGCACGGCCGCCCGCGATGCGGTCAGATGCCGAACGTGATGGCGACGACGTAGTACCAGTCCTTGGGCGTGCGCATCAGGCTCGGGCCCGTCCAGTATCCGCCTCCGAGCAGGCCGTCCTGGGCGCGGAAGTGATCGTTGGCGATCTGACCGCGAAGGGACATTCCGGTGATGATCTGCTTGACGGCGTACACGCTCCACTTCCAATCGTCGCGCCGGTTGCCGTTCGGATCGCGGAACAGGATGCTGTAACCGCCGGGAACGCCGTACTCCCGAGGAACCGCCAAGCCGCCGCCGCCGCCCGTCTGGTTTTGAACGTTCGGATCGTTCGAGTGATAGGTCGGCAGCTGCCAAAGCTGTTGGAAGCCGAAATCATCCGGGTTGGTGTTCTTGAAATACTCCACTTCAAAGGAGAGCATGTCCAGAAGTTTGAACGTGGGCAGGTTGACGCCCAACATGATGGGCATACGCTCGCTGCGCTTCTCGTACATGCCCGGATAATTCTTGATGCCCAGCAGGGCGATTTCACCGTAGACTTTCAAATCGTTCGGATTCAGGGACTCGAACGGCATGACTTTCTGGATATTGAACGAGGCGCGACCCATCAGCTTGATGGCCTTGGTCTCGTAATACCCATCCAGATTCGCCCTTCTCAGGGAGTCGGCGTTCAAGCCCAAGGCGTCGGCGACGATCCCGACATCACCCCAGCTCGCGACCATGTCCGTTCCCGGGTTGATGCGCACCGTGTCCCCGCTGAACGGGTGGATGGTCACGATGGTATCCGGAGCGGTGAAGCCGTAGTAGGCGGTCCGAATTTCCCGGGGATTGGTGATTTTCCCCTTGATGGGGAGATAATGGTAGAAGGCGATGCCGCCCCCGATCTGCAGCGGGCCGTTGTTGTACTCCACCAAATAGCTCGGCGTGAAATCGCCCGCCGGCCGGAAGTCGCGCTCGTTGGTGAGCAGGAAGCTGTGTTTAAGCGCGCCGTCCAGCTGGTTCAGGCTGAACTCCACGCCTTGCGCGCGCACGAAGGCGTTGTCCGTAATCGCCCAGCCGCCGGTGAACGCAAAGGTCGGATAGGCGCCGGCGCGGAACAGGTACTCGCCGAGGTTCTTCGCGTCGGGGTTGTATTTGTAGGGGAAGTAACCGATTCGCAGCGCGCCCCAAGAGTGGTTCGGGTCGCCGAACTTGTAATGCGCTTGCGCCTGCGTGATGCCGGGGCCGAACTTGGTGCCCAAGGTGGTTCCGAAGTTGTTGGGCACCGACGGAAACACGGAATAAAACACGCCGCCTGCGCCGACCTTGATATTCAACCGCCGGTTGACGACGACCTCCTGGGTCAGGCTGACGCCGATTTGCGAGATGTACTGCTCGTCCGGATCGCCGTCCGGCGGCGCAGCCCCCGCAGGCGAGCCCTGGACTATCTGCCCGGTCTCGATTTTGGTGCCGATGACGAGAGGCTTCCGCTCGATGGTGTCCTGGGAATAGGCACCGGCAGCGGCGAATAAAAAGCTGGTGACGAGGAGATACCGGGGGTTTCGCATTTGATGATCCGCCTTTCGGGGGAGTGGCAGGAAAAAATGGAGGGAGCGCGACGGAAGTACCCCGTCACGCGAACGGTCCGGCGAACTTAGAGCAGAATGACTTTCCGGGTGTAGGGCGTCGTCATGTCAGCCGTAACGACCTTCACGTAATAGACTCCCGGCTGCCGGATTTCGGAAAAACGGTATTCTTCCTTCCCTTGCCCGCGACGCGAGACCACCTTCGCGCCCGTGGTGGTGAAGATCTCCACGCTGTGCGCGCCGGGTTGCGTGAAGGTGATTTTGAATTCGTCCACGCGCACCTTTTCCGTGAGCTCCCCGAGGTTGCCGACCTTGATGAAGGTCGGCGTCACGCAGGCGCCCGCCTTCTGGTGGGTGGCCTTGGGGCTGTATTCGACGTAATTGGAGTCCTTACAGCCGTCGTACCCGGCCAGGAACCGCATGTTGGAAATGAAGCTCCGGTTCATGAAGCTGCGCAGCGCGGTGTTCGTTGTGGCGGAAATCACATTGGTGTGGTACATCCCGTTCAGCGAGAAGCGCCCCCCGCCGAATTCACGGAACCAGGCGACGGGTTTGTCCTCGCCCGCGGTCATGTTCCAACCCGAGGTCGGAAATGCGGAACGCTTCGTCGTCCAAACCATTTTCGTGCCCGGCGTGCCGCGCACGTTTCCGGTGTACACGTACCACTCGTCGCTCCACGAATACGACTGGTTGACGGTGTCCGGAGACCCGGGGCCGTAAGCTTGAGGGAACCCTTCGGCATCGAGCCAGACCGGGCCGGTGGTGGTGCCGGCGTAGGTGTCATACTCGCGACCCATCATCGTCCCCCACCACGTCCAACCCGAGTGGCGCACGCATTGGTGGAAACACGCCAAGCCCTTGTTGCCGTTCTCGTACCACGCCTGAATGCGATCCGCCGTCGCCTGCGCGGGGCTGAAGAACTCCATCATCCGGTACACGTTGTACCAGACCATCACGTCGTAATTGGCGAGGTTGGTGGCGGTGAGCGGAGCCTGACTGGTGCTCAGGTTGAACGTGTCGACGCTGATGCCGCTGTCGGCCATGATCTGCGCCATCCATTTGAAGTTGACGGGGGTCGTGCTGTTGTGATCCGAACCCCAGTTGCCCTTCATCAGCGAAAACTTGGCCGTCTTCATGCGCGACGTGACCGTCCCTTCGGCGTGCGATGCCGTCGCGGCGAAGGCGAGCATCAGGGCAACGCTCGCGAAGAACGTCCGATGAAATGCGCGGTGAGTCTGTGACATGTCGTTCTCCCTCATTCCCGAAATCCGTGAAACTTCCGTTCAGAAACGCGACGCCGTTGCGGCGAAGCGCCGTCCGTCCGCGGCCGTCGCCTCCAGCACCGAGAGTCCGCCGCCCAGCGAAGCCGTCGGCACCAGAAACTCATAGCGCCCCGCCTCCACCGCGTGCGACGCGACAACGCGGCCGCGCGTGTCCAGAACCCGAAGCTCGTACGCGCCCTCGACGGGCGAGCGCACCAGCACGCCGTCGTGACGAACCTTCACCATCAGGCCGCTTCCCATTCTGGAACCGGGCGCATCCCGACGCGAAATGGCCGTGGAGTTCCCCACGTCCTCGCCGGGTCCGAACTTGTTGAGCGTGTACCATGCCACGCCGCCGCCCAAGCCGTCGCCCCACATGGCACGGCCGGAAGAGGCCGCCACACCGGTCACGTTGATCTGGACCAGCGAACCCCATGTCCTGTCCTCGACGCTTCCCGGAGTCGTCGCGGCCGGACGCTGCAACAGGCCGGTGATGGTCAAAGTCGCCCGGGTCTTATCGCCGTTCAGTGTCACGTTCGACACCGTCAGCGTCGAGGTTCCGGCGGCGTAGCCCGAACCGTAACCGGTCGTGGTCGACTGAACGCTGACACCCTGACGCACGGTGAAGTTGGAAGGCGCCGCGGAAACGATCGGCTCGGTGAACTCGATTTCCAGTTCGGTCGCGCTCTTGGAACGAACCGCCTTCATCTCGAAGACGATGGAGTCGTTGGGAATCAGTCGCGCCAGACCGCCCAAGGTGGTGCCGGAGAACCCGTGCGAACCTTGCGAGGCATCACCCGGCGAGTTGCCTCCGCCGACGTACACGTACCCGTCGGGGCCGTAGGCCATCTTGTTGGGGTTGGCGCGGAAGTCGGACAGCAAGCCCGGAATCGCGGCCGCGCTGCCCGCGCCGGTTCCGACGCCGAAGCCTTGGCTGAACGGGAAAATCGCGCCCTGATAGACGTACTTGCCGGGAGTTGTCGTGGCGATCTTTTCCACAAAGACCCGGTTCAGTCCCGTGGTGTGGTTCGTTCCCACCAGCATCTGGTTCTTGAAGCGTCCGTCCTTGAGCGTCAGCATGCCCGTCGCCACGCGCGCCACGGTGGGGTTGCTCGCCGTGCCGCCCGTCGACGCGCTGCCGTAAGGGAAAATGATCATGGGGGGCTGCCGGAACCCGTTGTCGAACGGGGTCTTCAGGTGGCCGAAGAAAGCGCCCTGCTCGATGTGGAAAATCGCGGACGCGGGCATGAAGCTGCCTTGGTTGTCCGTGTACATCATGATGCTGTCGGGTCCCCACGCCATGGCGATGGGATTGCGGATGCCCGCGGCGACCGTATCCACGACTTGTCCGCTCATCGAAATCTTGTAGACCGTGCCCTTGCCCCGATACAGATTCGCATCCGTGAACTCGGAGGTGCCGCCGGGAATCAGGCCCATGCCGACCAGAGCATACAGGTATCCGTTCCGGTACAGCGGTCCGGCCGTCCAGGTCCGATAACCCGAACCCGTGGACAGGGTGTTCACATAGCCGAGAACGCCCTTGAAGAGCGTCGTCTTGGTGTAGGTTCCGCCGCCCGCGGGGGTCAACTTGGTAAGCCCCTCTTCGTTGTCGACGACGTAGAGGGTTTCGCCCACCGCGACCGCGCCGGAGGGCATCTGGTATCCGGTGGAGACTTGCGAAAAAGTCACGGTGGCATTGCTCGTGGCACCCGGAATGCCGGAGAGAACATAACCGTGCGAAACACCGAGGCGATTGGCGTTCGTTCCACCCGCCGCATTACCGCTCATGCTGGCGATGAAGAGCTTACCGTCGGGAAGAAACGCCATGCCGCCCACGTTGGGCGCCACGTTCGCGCCCGAGGTCGCCATGCCCGTGGGCCGCATGCTCACGATGCTGTATCCCGGATGCATGCCGGGCAACAGATAGAACGGCCGCTGCGCGTGCGTCCCCACTGCGAACAGGGATACGGCCAAAGCCGGAAACAGGATGCGGGTTGAAAGCTTCATGCCAAACTCCTTGTCGATCCACGGAGAAATCCCAACCTTGGAATCGACCCCATTATCATACCCCTGAATGGCATTTTTAGCGCATGAATTTGTGTTTTTTCGTGATTTTAAGGGGATTTACTGGGATATAATCACCGCTTTACGTTAATTCGTCGTATTTGATTTACCTGCACAGTATGCGAAAAAATCCAAAGTGAAAAGGTCGCCGCAGGCCGGGGCACAGACACCCAACGTCCGGGGAAAAAGTCGATTCTGGTATCTTGAAGGAAACCGTAAACCCGGGGGATTAAATGCCGCATCAGACCGCACCGGACAACCGAACACAGAGCCGACTTGTCCGGGATCCCGTCTGTGGCATGGATGTCGATCCGACCCGTTCCCAATCGTTCGAATACGCCGACAAGACCTGGTTTTTCTGCTGTGGGCATTGCCTCGCCAAATTCCGCGGGGACCCGGAACGGTATACGGCATTGGGTGCGACATTGGGCGCGGGAGAAGCGCGTCGAAATCCGGCCCCGAACGAAGGAATGCATCAGGGGGTTCCCCCTGCGGGCCCAACGTCATCCGGTGATTCTGCGCAAGCCGTCTACACCTGTCCGATGCACCCGGAGGTGCGTCAAATGGGACCCGGAGCCTGCCCCAAGTGCGGCATGGCCCTCGAGCCCGTCGACATCACCGCCGAAGCGGAAGCCAATCCCGAACTTGAGGACATGACGCGTCGCTTCCGCGTCAGCCTTGTGCTGACGGTTCCGGTGTTCCTGCTGGCGATGGCGCACATGCTGCCCGGCGCCGCGCATGGCCCCTTGGGCTCGCCGCTGCGCGGCTGGCTGGAGTTCCTCCTCGCCGCGCCCGTGGTGATCTGGGGCGGTCGCCCGTTCTTCGATCGCGCGTGGGCCTCACTCAAGCTGCGCAGCCCCAACATGTTCACCCTTATCGGGCTCGGCACGGGCGCGGCGTTCGGATACAGCGCGTTCGCGCTGCTCGCCCCCGGACTCTTCCCCGCCGCCATGCGCGACGCGCACGGCTACGTCGGACTTTACTTCGAGGCGGCGGCGGTGATCGTCACGCTGGTGCTCCTCGGACAAGTCCTCGAGTTGCGCGCCCGCGCGCGCACGGGCGCGGCGGTGCGCGCCCTGCTGCGCCTCGCGCCCGACACGGCGCGGCGCGTGCGCGCCGACGGTGTCGAGGAAGACGTGCCGCTGCACGCGGTGACGCCCGGCGACGCGCTGCGCGTGCGCCCGGGCGACCGCGTGCCGGTGGACGGCACGGTGCTCGAGGGCGCGGGCACCGTGGACGAGTCGATGATCACCGGCGAACCCGTGCCCGCGGAAAAGCACCCGGGCGACAAGGTCACCGGCGGCACGCTCGCGGCGGCGGGCACCTTCGCCGGCACTTTCGTGATGCGCGCCGAAAAGGTCGGCGCCGAAACCTTGCTCGCGCGCATCGTGGCGCTCACCGCCGCCGCGCAGCGCAGCCGCGCGCCCGCGCAGCGGCTCGCCGACCGGGTGTCGGCGTGGTTCGTGCCCGCCGTCGTCGTCGCCGCGCTCGCGGCGTTCGCGGGATGGATGCTGCTCGGCCCCGAGCCGCGCCTGGCCTTCGCCCTCACCGCCGCGGTGTCGGTGCTGATCATCGCCTGCCCCTGCGCGCTCGGGCTCGCCACGCCCGTCTCGGTGATGGTGGCCACGGGACGCGGCGCGGGGCTCGGCGTGCTGTTCCGCGACGCCGCCGCGCTCGACGCCCTGCGCCGTGTGGACACGCTGGTGGTGGACAAGACCGGCACGCTCACCGAAGGGCGCCCTCGGCTTGACACGGTGACGCTCGTGGAAGGTTCCGCGCTCGGCGAGGACCCGCTGCTGACGCTGGCCGCCGGGTTGGAGAAAGGCAGCGCGCACCCGCTCGCCGACGCCGTGGTGCAGGAGGCGGAGCGTCGCGGCCTCGCCGTCCCGAAGGCGGAAGGGTTTGAGTCCATTCCGGGAATGGGCGTGACGGGCACGGTGTCAGGGCGCCGCATCGCGCTGGGCAATGCCGCGCTGCTGCAGCGACTGGGCATCGACGCGCGCGACCTTCCCCGCCGCGCCGACGCGCTGCGCGCCGAGGGTCGCGTCGTCCTGTTCGCCGCGGTGGACGGCGCGGCGGCGGGCCTGCTCGCCGCCGTCGATCCCGTCCGTGCGGGCGCGCGCGCGGCGCTGGATGCCCTGCGCGCCGACGGCGTGCGCGTGGTGATGCTCACCGGCGACGCGCACGCCACCGCGCGCGCCGTGGCCGACGCGCTGGGCATCACCGAAGTCATCGCCGGCGTGCTGCCGGATCAAAAGGCCGCGCGCGTGGAGGGACTGCAGGCCGCCGGGCGGGTTGTCGCGATGGCCGGGGACGGCATCAACGATGCACCCGCCCTCGCCCGCGCGGATGTCGGCATCGCCATGGGCACCGGCGCCGACGTCGCGCTGGAAAGCGCGCACGTGGCGCTGGTCAAGGGCGATTTGCGCGCCATCGCGCGGGCGCGCGCGCTTTCGCGCGCGGCGGCCGCCAACATCCGGCAGAACCTGTGGTTCGCGTTCGGGTACAACGCGCTGGGCGTGCCGGTGGCCGCGGGCGTGCTCTACCCGTGGCTCGGGGCCATGCTCAGCCCCATGTTGGCCGCCGCCGCGATGAGTTTCAGTTCGGTGTCGGTGATTGCGAACGCGTTACGCCTGCAAAAAACCAAGGTGTGATGGGAAGAGACATGGGAAGTGGAAAATGGCGAATGGGAAGTTCCCGATGTTCGCTGTCCATTTTCCATTTTCCATTGACCACCGCCCTTACTTCTCCACCGGATACCCGGCTCTCTCCCACCCGGGCATATCGCCTTCGAGCAGGCCAAGCCGCTTGAACCCATTTTCGCCCAACGTTTTGGCGGCGATTCCCGAACGGCGGCCGCTGCGGCAGTAGAGCACCACGGGTTCCTCCTTGTACGCTTCGATTTCCGCGGCGCGCGCGGACATCTCATCGTAGGGGATGTTGAGCGCGCCCGGCACATGGCCCGCCGCGTACTCCTGAGGCGTGCGCACGTCCACGATCACGGGTGGCGCGCCGGATTCGATCTGCTGGTGCAACGCCGCCGCCTCGACGGGCACGGGTCCGTCCGCCGCCTGGGCCCGGCCGCACGCGACGAGCGGTGCCAGGGCGGCAGCCAAGGCAAGCAGGGGGATGGCCGATGTGAATCGAGATGATTTTCGGAAACGGAACATGGAGCACCTCCTGCGGAACGGGATTCTCGCGTGTTCCCGGAATATACCGGATGTTGCGCCCCGGATCTGTAACACGGGTCACCGTACCCGGGAGATGCCCGTCACACGGCGACGCGCGGCCCAACGCGCCCCGCATGGGATTTTGACCTTGTTTTCGAACCAAAGGGGGAAATTGGAGCGGACAATCGGACTCGAACCGACGACCATCTGCATGGGAAGCAGAAGCTCTACCAACTGAGCTATGTCCGCGCGGGGGGGAAATATAGCGTGATTCCCTGCCCCGAAAAGACGAAATTGGCGGAAAATGTTACCATGTAGGCCCCTTTTTTCAGAAAACGGCACGGACATGCAGACCACTTTCGTCATCATCAAGCCCAACGGCGTGCGCGGCGGCCTTATCGGCGAAATCATCGCCCGCTACGAAAAGGCGCGCCTCGCCGTCTCCGCCATCCAGCTCCGCGCCATCACGCGCGCCGAGGCGGAAGGCTTCTACGCCGAGCACAAGGAGCGCGGCTTCTTCGGCGAGCTGGTGGACTTCATGACCTCGGGTCCCGTGGTGCTGCTCGCCCTGCGCGGCGAGAAGGCGGTGGAGGCGGTTCGCCACATGAACGGCGCCACCAACCCCGCGAACGCCCTGCCGGGAACCATTCGCTTCGACTTCGCGCCCAACACCGGCGAGAACGTGGTGCACTCCTCCGATTCGCCCGAGAGCGCGGCGCGCGAGGTGGCCTACTGGTTCAAGGCGAACGAGTTGACCGAGTACGTTCCGGCCTCGCACGTCCTGTAAGCGAACGCGCGCGAGGATCGGGGAGGAGACGCATGTTGCTTCCCTACCGTGACCGTTTTCCCGCCTTGGGCGCGCGCGTTTTCGTCGCGCCCGATGCGACCCTCGTCGGCGACGTGACGCTCGGCGACGACGCCTCCGTCTTCTTCCAGAGCGTGCTGCGCGCCGACATCAACGCCATCCGCATCGGCGCGCGCAGCAACATTCAGGATCATTGCACCGTGCATCTGGCCAGCGATATTCCCGTGATCGTCGGAGACGACGTGAACGTGGGGCATCGCGTCATCCTGCATGCCTGCACGATAGGATCCCGCGTCTTGGTAGGCATGGGGTCCATCATCATGGACAATGCGGTGATCGGCGAAGACAGCATCGTGGGCGCCGGAAGCTTGGTGCCCAAGGGCAAGGTCTTCCCTCCCGGCTCGCTCATCGTCGGCAGCCCGGCGCGACTCCTCCGTCCGCTGACGGAAGAGGAGAAGGCTTCCATTCCGAAGCTGGCGGCAAAATACGTGGGCGTGAAGGATGAGTATTTGAAAGGGGTTGGAGGGTAGGTACACAGGGGTTGTTTGTTGTTAGTTATCAGTTGTTAGTTGTTAGAGAGTTTCTGCGATGACCTGCTGTTCCTCCAACAACGGCGGAGCAGGGTCAACGGGGGGCAACAACCAACAACTGTTCCTGTCTTCCCTACCCTCCACCAACAACCAACAACTACCCCCCACTAAAAACTCTTTCTCTCCCCTCCCCCCGTGAAAACCCTCGCCAAGAACCTCGCCTTCCTCCTCGCAACCTTCCTTGTGGCGGGATGGTTTATCAGCACCTACATGGAGGTGAAGGCGCGGCCCGAGACCTTCGACGATCCGTCGCTCGTGCCCGACATCGACGCCGTCATCGTGCCCGGGGCCAGCGTGTACCGTTCCGGCAAACTCTCCCCCGTGCTGGAGCGTCGCATGGAAACAGCCCTCGGCCTCGCCTTCGGTCGCCCCGGGGTCAAGCTCGTGCTCTCGGGAACCACGGTGCCGCAGGGCTACAGCGAGACCAAGGCCATGCGCGACTACGCCGTGCGACGCGGTTTTCCGCCTGCGGACGTGCGTATCGACGACGAAGGCCGCAGCACCTTTTTGACGCTGCTCAACTGCGGCACGGGGCTCGGACTCAAGCGCGTCGCGCTGGTGAGCCAGGACTACCACCTCCCCCGCGCCCTGTACATTGCGCGTCGCCTCGGCATGCAGGGCTACGGCCTGCGCGTGCCGCGCCTTCGTGACGCCGAGACGGACTCCGGGTGGAACGCCCGCGAATGGTTCAGCCGCGTCAAGGACTTCACCTTGGTGCGCGTGTATCGTTGGTTCCACTCCCGCTGACGCATTCCGCGACACCGTGCACAAGCTCGCCTTCCTCATCAATCCCGCCTCGGGCGGTGGCGCAGGCGCCGAGGTGTACGCGCGCCTCGAGGAGATTCTCGGCAGCTTCGGGCTGAAGCGCGACAGTTGGGTCGCCGAAATGACGGAAGCGGGCCGCGTGGAGGAGCAGGCGGACGCGCTGATCCGCACATCGCGCAAGCTCATCGCCGTCGGCGGGGACGGCACGCTGGGCACCGTCTTGGATCGCGTGCGGCGCCTGCGCCCCGGCACCGTCATCGGCCTCATCCCGCTGGGAACCGGCAACGACTTGGGGCGCGCGCTCGGGGTGTACCGCGTGTACGATTCCAAGGGGCTGGTCGCCTGCCTCAAACGTATCCTCATGGCCCCGAGCCTGCCCTTCGACCTCTGGGACGCGGGCGGAGGCGCCGCCACGGTCGTCTCCTACCTGAGCGCCGGCCTCGACGCGGCGGTGCTTCGCGATTTCGATCGCGCCCGCAAGCGCGGGGTCCTGCGCGGCGGAACCCTGGGCAACAAGCTGTTCTACCTGAAGGCCCTGTTCGCTCGCGCCGGCCACCGGTTCCCGGAGGGCGCGCGCGCGCGGCTGGAAACCGACGCGGGCGTGGTGGAAATCGCGCTGGAAGGAAAGCGCGCGCTGCTGGCGGCCAATATCGACTCGTATGCAGCGGGCGCGCACCCGGTGCCCGGGAATCGCTTCGACGACGGACGGCTCGAGGTCGTGGTCTTCGAGGCCTTGTGGAGCTATGCGCTGGTGACGGCCGTCTCCCGTCTGCTTCCGGTGGCGGCGCGTTGGGCAAGGCTGCGACGATATCAGGCTCGCCGGCTCGAGCTTTTTCTCCCTGCGGAAACGCCCATCCAAATCGACGGGGAGGATTTCACCGGCAAATTTCCGGAGGGTCCGCTCGCGGTGGCCTTCGCTGCGCGCGTGAAGCTGCTCGATCTGCGCCGCTCGTTCTACGCCTTGTTCTAAGACCGATGCCGCAAGGCCTCCGTCGGGTCGTGGAGCCCCTGATGCCCGCAGGACTGAAATCGTAGGGCTGTAATATTTCGTCCCGGAACGGCGACTCCCGCGCGCGGCCAACAGCTACTTTATCTCCCCATGCCCTTCCCCCACCGCCGCTCCGTCGCAACGCTCCTGCTCCTCGCCGCCGTCACCACCTCGGTCGCGCAACCCATGCGTCCCGCTCCGGGTGCGTCGGGAGCGCCGGGCGCCGCCAAGTCCGCGCCCGCGAAAAACGCGAACATCACGGTGATCACCGTGGGAACGACCAGTATCAAAGCCGGGCGCATCGACTCGCTGGCCATGATGATGGCCCGGGCGCGCGGAGCCGATCTGGCTTCCCTGCCTGCGGAACAAGTGATGGCGGTGCGCCGCGCCGTGGCGACGACTTTGATTGGCCAGGAACTGGTCGAGCTGGAGGCGAAGGCCCGGAAAACCCAGGTGTCGCCCGGCGAAATCGACACGGCGCTCAAGGCGCTCAAAGCCCAGTTCCCCGACGCGGCCACCTGGCGCGAGGCCGTGCGCAAGAGCGGCGACACCGAGGCCCAAGTCCGCGCCCGCATCGCGCGCCAACTGCGCGCCGACAAGGTGCTGGCAACGGCGGTCACTCCCCCTCGTGCTCCGGACGAAACCGAGTTGCGTGCGTTCTGGGAAAAGCACAAGAAGCAGTTCCCCGTGAACGATTCCTTGCGCGCGCTGCAGATCCTGGTCCTCGCCGACTCCAAAACCCCGGGCGATGTCGCGGCGACGAAGAAGAAAAAGCTCGAGGCTCTCCGGCGCGAGTTGGCGGAAGACACCGCGGAGACGCCAGTCCTGCTTCGCCGCTTCATGGAAGCGGCCGCGCGCAACGGCGAAGGCCCCGAGGCGCGCAATGGCGGGGATCTCGAGCGCTTTCACCCCGGCGATTTCCATCCCGACTTTCAAAAAGAAGCGGCGCGGCTGCGCGTCGGGGAGATGTCTCCCGTGTTCCGGACTCCCCTCGGCTACCATCTGGTGCTGCTCATCGAGAAATACGACGGCAAGTTCGAGAGCTACCGGCTCCAGAGCCTGCAAAACCTGATGGCCCAAAAAGGAGCGGAGGCTGCCGAGGACGTGCGCGGTTTTCTGAAAAAACTGGCGGGCAAATACCCAGTCAAATATGTCCGGCCCGAGTACCGGGATCTGTCGGAAAGCGGAATTTACTGAAAAAACGCGATCTACTCCGTTCCACCCCTTTGAATTTCCGCCCTGTTTTCATAGATTTCCCCCGCTTTTCAACCAAGGTGTAGCCATGTATTCGGTGATTGCTTCCGGCGGATTCCAGCACAAGGTCACCCCCGGCGAACGGGTCAAGGTCTCCAAGATCAGCGCCCCGGTGGGCGAGGTGCTGACCGTCACGGACGTGCTGCTGGTCGCCAGCGGCGACAAGATCGAGGTGGGCGCGCCCACGGTGGCCGGCGCCACGGTCAAGCTCGAGGTGCTCCAGCACGACCGCGGCGACAAGGTCCGCGTGTTCAAGAAGAAGCGCCGCAAGCGCTATCGCAAGACCCAGGGTCATCGCCAGCACTTCACCGAGGTGCTCGTGCGCGAAATCTCCCTCGGCGGCGAGAAGGTTTCCGCCGACGAGGCGACCATCAAGCGTGCCCGCGCCCGCGCGGCCGCTCTCGAGAAGATGAAACTCCAGATCAAGAAGCCGACGCGCAAGGAAAAGGTCGCGGCGGACGCTAAGAAAGGTTAAGCACCATGGCACACAAAAAAGGCGGCGGCTCCACCGCCAACGGTCGCGACTCCAATCCCAAGTACCTCGGCGTCAAGAAGTACGGCGGTGAGGCCGTCATCGCCGGCAACATCATCGTTCGCCAGCGCGGAACCCGCGTTCACGCAGGCGTGAACGTCGGTGTCGGCCGCGATCACACCCTGTTCGCCCTGACGGACGGTGTGGTGCGCTTCGAAGCCCGCAGCAAGTCCTCCCAGAAGGTCAGCGTCGTCCCGGCTTGATCCCGGGCGCACTTTCAACCTTCCCGTTCCGTAAAAAAGGCGTGGAACCTTCCGGTTTCGCGCCTTTTTTACGGCCTTTTTTGAGGCCATTTTGTATGCTGTTCGCGCACCTGAGCATCCTGACGCGGCACCAAGACGCGCTCCCCGCATGACCCGCACCCGACTCCCTCACTTTCTTCCCCTGTTGTGCGCCTTGGGCGCCCTGCTTCTCACCGGTTGTCCCACCGACAGCCGCCGCGACACCTTCGACTATCTGCGCTCGCCCGTCACCTTCCGCATCGACCCGGTCGCTGCGGACCACCCGTTTTGCCGCAGCGAGGCCTCGCGCCCCGTGGGCATGTCGGAGGTGGATTGCCTCGCGGCCAGCAAGTACCGTCTGCGCTGGGACCGTCCCGAGGACACCGTGGGCTTCAAGGAGTACCGTGTCTACCTCGACACCACCCCCCCGGGTTCGCTCCTGCCTTGGAGCGAAGCGCGCAAGGATCCCGCCCTCGCGAGCGTCGTGCTGGAAGGCGCGCCGCCCGCCGCCGACAGCGTCATTTTCATGCTCTCGAACAGCGGGAGCGGCCCTCAATACCTGACTCGCGGCACCCCTCGTATCCTGAAACTCGACACGACCGGACGCCTCGATGAGTCCCGCTTCGTGTTCTCCATCGTGACCAGCTATCGTGAAGCGGGACTTGACGGCCAACCGCGTTACACCTGGGTGATCACCGACGACAAGTTCGCCCCCAACAGCGTGTCGCCTCGCATCACCCCCTCAGCGAGCGGGATGACCCTCGAATGGGCGCGACCTCGCGATCCCACCAGCTTCTTTGAGCCGGGGGCCGATTCGGGCGTCATCCTCGCCTACTACCTGCGCGTGATCCGCGGCGGCATCCTGAACGCCAACCGTCCGCCCTACGAAAAAAGTTTCGACAGCGTGCGCGTGTCGTGGTTCGTGGGCGGCGTGAACCGCACCGCCGAGGTGGACTCCACGCACTTCGTCACGCTCCGCGGGGCCCCGGGAAGGCTGTTCCGTCTGCCCGACTCGATGCGTGTGCAGAACCGTTCCGCCTCGGATGCCCGCGACAGCCTCAAGGTCGTGGTGCAGGGGTTCTCGCCTCAAGACACCATCGACATCGGACTGTGGGCCGTGGATGCCGCCGGTAACTACAACCGCGTCGACACCAGTGCCTTCAAGCGCGTGTTGCTGACGGACACCACGCAGCCCGTCACGCCCCGGATGAGAGCCCTGGACAGCTCGCGCAACGGTTTCGTGTACGCCTTCACCGCCAGTCGCGACCTCGTGGAATCGGGATCCGGGACCGTGCCCGCCTCGCAACCCAACGCCAACATCCTCGAATACCGCGTGACCCGCGTCCCCATCGGGGGCTCGGTCGCCGGAGGCCCCGTGGTCGACACCGTCATCGTCCCCCGCGCGGAGCGGAGGTCGGACACCTTGATCACCGATACGATTCGCTACCTGCCCCCGGGTGGCATGTATCGCCTCTATGTGCGCGCCGTGGACTCCACGGGCCACCTCTCCGCCGTGGATTCACTGACGATTTCGACGTTGTCATCCCGGTTTCCCGGTGTGGACAGCGCCGCGAGCTGCCCCCCGGGATTCATTGCGATTCCTGCCGGCCGATTCCTGCGGGGTGATACCGATCCGACGCTGTCGACCTCGGACGAAAAGCCCGCCTCCACCCAGATCACAGAATCATTCTGTATCGAGCAGCGGGAGCATCGCGCGGGCGGTGCCTATGCGGTGCGTGCGACGTGGGAGCAAGCGCGGGACGCGTGCGCCGACCTTGCGGACGCGCTGGCACCGGAGGACAGCACGTGGCTGTGCACCGAGGCCGAATGGGAACGGGCCTGTGAAGGTGCGGATCCAGACGTCCCTCTCGTGTACGGCATGCAGTCGGAAAAACGCAACGCGACAGGAGTCCGCTTTGCCTGCAACATCGGCACGGGAGACTCGGCGATGGCGGCATCGCAGGCGCTCCGCGACCCTTCCTGCATCAGTTATGAGGGCGCCTTCGACATGTCGGGGAATCTCGCCGAGTGGGTGCTCGACCCCTTTACCCTCTCGGGCTACCCCGCAACCTCCGACACGCTTCGGCGCGGAGTGCCGCACACGTCGCCGAATGTCGCCGGCGCCATGCGCGGGTTCCGCGGCACGACCTACCTGAACCAGCCCGGTGTCACCGTGACCTCCCTCATGGCGCGCGCGCGTTGCTCCAACCGCGATTACGCCACGCAGACCCGTCCCCGCCCCTACGCCGGGTGCATCGACTCGACGAGCCCGCAAATCGTGGTGCTGTACAACCAGACGGCCAAGCCGCCGCGCTGCCTGCCCCTGCCTTCCGGCGTCACGGACTCGTCCATCTCGGCCATCGCCACCGCGCGCGACAGCTCACAGCTGCTCATCCTCCTGAAGGGGCAGGCGACTCCGCTGGTGTACCAAATGCCCGCCGACAGCGTGTACACGGCGGCGGGGCTGAAGCCCCTGACGGCCAACCTCACCCAAAAGACGTTGGCCGTGGTGTCCTTCCGAAACTCTCAAACCCTTGAGACCCTCACCGATACCTTGTCTGCCACGGAGTTTCTCAAGGCGTCGCCCGCCGGCATCGAGGCCGTGTTCGCGCGGGAAGCCGCCGCGCCTTGGGGAGGCGTGAAGGTGAACGGCGCATACGCCATCCGCTACCTGTACGCCCACGTGCAAACGCGCAACGTGACCGCCAAAGCCTTCTACTCGAATCAGGCGCTCGGCTACCGCTGCTGCGCAAAGCCGCGGTGAAGTGAAGGCAAAAGGAAAAAGGAAAAAGGCAAAAAGAAAAGAAGAAGAAGAAGAAGAAGAACCATAAGCGGGGAAAGTTTCAGGGGGTGCGCGCTGCGGGCCCTTGGGTTTCGGGATCCCTGCCTCGTCACATCCCGGTCTTCTTCGCCGTCTCCCAGATCTTGCGCGCCAGCGCGTTGGTGAGTCTCGCGGCGAGGCCACGGGAAGCTTCGTGGAGGGCGTCCGCCGGAAGTTTCCGAATCGTCATCGTCCACACTTCCACTTCGTAACGCTTGTCCATGATCGCGTGGCGGAACAAGCCGACGTTTCGGCCATCGCCCAGCACGATATCCGGATGACGGGCCCGAAACGCGGGCCGCCACCGGGCCGCGTCCTCGCCGAGGAACAGGGGAAACATCGCGTGGCCCGCGAGGAACCCGCCGCGGGCGCGCGTCTCCAGCAGCACGCGCCCGCCCGCCGTCGCCACCACCGCGACGGCCCGCACCGACGCCACGCGGGCGCGCTTGCGCGCGGGCGGCAGCGTCTGCTGCGCGCCCCGCGCGCGGGCCGCACAGCCGGCGGCGAGCGGGCACTCGCCGCAGCGCGGGTTCGCGGGCGTGCAGACGAGGGCGCCGAGTTCCATTAGCGCCTCGTTGAGCACGCCCGCGTCCGCGGCGTCGGCCCAAAGTCGCGCGGCCTCCCAATAGGCGCGCTTGTGCGCCGCGCCGTCGCCGGGCAGGTATGCGAGACCCAGGAAGCGGCTGAACACCCGCACGGCGTTGCCGTCGAGCAGGGGGGCGCGCGCGCCGAAGACGATGGAAGCCAGCGCCCCGGCGGTGTAGTCCCCCACCCCGGGGATCTCCCGCCAGGCGGCTGCCGTCGCCGGCCACGCGCCGCGCCCGGCCAGCGCCTTGGCACCGCGATGCAGGTTGCGGGCGCGGGCGTAGTAGCCGAGCCCCGCCCAAGCCCGCAGGACGCGCTCTTCCGGCGCGCGCGCGAGCGCGACGACCGATGGAAAAGCGCGCAGCCAATCCGCGAAGCGCGGCGCCACCGTGGACACCTGCGTCTGCTGGAGCATGATTTCGGCGACCCAGGCCGCGTAGGGCGCGCGACGCGGCGCTGCCTCCAGACGCAAGCCGGAATCCTCTCCCGGGCCGAACGGATGGCGCCAGGGCAGCTCGCGCGCCGAGGCCGCGAACCAGCGGCGCAGCGCGGGGCGCGCCGCCGCAATGCGGGCGGCCGCGGCGTCCGGCAATCCGGGCGCGTCCTTGGGGGCGGGGTTTCGGGGAACGGGTGTTCGGGGCATGTGCTAACTTTGGCGCTGGCCGGGCCGCCGCAAGGTAGCTACGGTCGCCCGCCCCCGAAACGATGCCACAACACCCGCACCGACTCACCGCCCTACCGCCGCTCGCAGCCGCCCTGCTGCTCACGGTCACATTCGGCGCGGCCCATGCCGACGGGGTGCGCCCGCAGCGCTTCGGTCCGTTCCTCCAGCAAAGCGCGGCCGTCGAAGGGAACCCCTCCGGGTATTCCCATGTGTTCCCTTTCGCGACCTACAATTTTCAGGCGGGCTGGATGGAGCCCATCGCCATACTGCCATGGCGACTGTTCCGCGGCAGCTACATCGAAACCCAGGGCAACGCCACGCTCTCCCCCTATCAGGCGGACATCGGCATCGCCTTCAACCTGAAGCCCATCCGCTTCTTTGAATTCGGATTGGGCTACAACCGACTGTTCTTCCCCGGCACCTTGGTCGGTTTCAATTATCGCGACACGAACAATCTCGATTTGCTTCCCGAGAAATACCGCTGGCGTCCCTCGGGAATTTGGGCGGCCGACCATCGCTCGGCCGCCGGCGCCGACATCTTCACCTATCAGGCCAACCTGACGGTGAACATGGGGCCCGTGCAGTGGCACGGCGGCGGCTCGTACAGCATGTGGGATGTGGACACGCGCACGCACGATTTCATCCTCGAGTACCGCAGCGGGCTCCTGATCCGCAGCCATGATCGCATCGGCAGCACCCACCTGCAGGCGCTGTTCCGTCCCGACTCGGGCCTGGGAATCCTGGGCTTCACCGCGCAGGGCTTCGGCATTCGCGATCAGCTTTGGTGGACGGTGCAAACCGATCTCTCGCAAAACCTGTTGTCCGCGGGCATCACCGGCCTTCGGCGCGGCCACAACGGCGGGAAACTTTATCGCGGTCTGGACGGCTGGGTCGGATATTGGACGTGGCATCCGCAGCTCGCCGGGCGTGAGCCGTGGCAGAAGCTGCACCTCGCCCTGAACTGGACCTGGAACATCCAGATCCTCGATCTCACCGAGCAGTAAGAAATAGCGAGCGCCGCAGCGTTACGGCGCGCCCGGATTTTCCCAGCGCGGCTCGGCAAAATCCGGGGCCGAGCGATCGGGAGCCAGCACTTTGTCACGCGCCACATCCGGCGCGAGGCGCTCGAACAAAAGGCGCGCCGAGGTGAGACCATCGGCCGAGGCGAACGCCACCTCCACGGGAAACATGCCGTCCGGTTCCGCGGCATAGCGCACGATCTCCATCACCTTGGACGGGCGCACGCCGTTTCCGGCGAAGACCACTCTCCGCAGCGTCGGCGGATTGCGTCCGATCGTGACCTCGAGCCCGGCGTACAACGTGGACAAGGGGGCTCCGGGTGCAAGCGTGAAGGTGACCGTGGAGTCGGTTTCGCCCATGGGGCGCGCTCCGCGCGAAGCATCCAGCGGGCCGAACGGGAGACGTGCCAAATCCTCGTAGCTGACATCAGGTGCGAAAGACGGCTTCCGCAGCGAGTGTGGGGGCAAACGACGGGGCCTCCCCGCGCCCTCGCGACGCCATTGCTCGCGGCCATTTCCGCGGCTCCACCATTCGAAGGAACCCGAAGCGCCGGTGAGCAGGAGGCGACGCACTCCGCGCGCCGGATCGGACTCGAGCACGCCGCGGAGCGTGTCGGTACCGCCGAGGAAGGATTCGCGCACACAGGTCACCGCAGCGGTGAAGGGCCCGTCGTACTGGGCCCGGCGCGCGCGCTCCAGGGCCAAGGACGCGCCCGGGGAAACATCCTGAGCCATCGAAGGCGCCACGAAGAGCCCGGCAGCGAGGATACGAAGAATCAAGGACAAGGGGGTCCTCCCTGCGGACGTATGGCGGAAGGGGTGAGATTTGAACTCACGGTACAGTTGCCCGTACTTCAGTTTTCGAGACTGATGCCTTAAACCGCTCGGCCACCCTTCCGGATACGTCGCCGGAGAGAAGGCAAGGGTAGAAAAAAGCCCCGCACGGGGAAAGGTTCTCCCCCTCATCTTGCCCTCCCTGCGCGTAAATGCTAAGTCCCGCACAGTTCCGGTTCAGATTTCGCACCCGCGCGCCATGCAGACAACCCCTGATTCAACCCCGGAACCTCCGGGTCCGGCTCCCGGAAGGAACGCTTCCGGGTTCTCCGTCGCCTCGTGCCGCGCCTCCCGCCTCGGGGCCGAGGTCGTCGAGGGCGGTGTGCGCTTCGCGGTGTACTCCGAAAACGCGCGCGGCATTCATGTGGTTCTGTTCCCCCCCGGCTCCGAGGAGCCTGTCGCCACGCTTGCCCTCCCCGATTGCCGGAACCATGTCTTTCAGGGTTTCGTGCCGGGCATCGGTCCGGGCTGGTGCTACGGTTATCTCGCGGAAGGCCCGTTCGACCCCCGACGCGGACATCGCTTCAACCCGCGCAAGTTCCTGATCGATCCGTACGCGCGCGCGCTGGTCGGTTCCTTCCGCAACACGAACGGCGTGCTGGGCGGTCATGTGCCCGGCGCGGGGCATGAAGCGGATCTCGCCCGCGATCACCGCGACAGCCTCGCCTTCATGCCCAAGGGGCTTGTCACCGACGACGCTTTCGACTGGCAGGGCGTCGAGGCGCCCGACATCGACCCGGCCGGGCTCGTGATCTACGAGATGCACGTGCGCGGCTTCACACGGAACCCCAACTCGAACGCGGCGCACGCCGGAACCTACCTCGGCGTCATCGAGAAAATCCCCCACCTCAAGGCGCTGGGCGTCAACGCCGTGGAACTGCTGCCCGTGCACGCCAAGTACACCGAGGATTTGCTTCTTGAAAAGGGGCTGTCGAACTACTGGGGTTATAACAGCGCGTCGTTCTTCGCGCTGGAACCTTCGTACGGCAGCGGTTCCGCACCGGGCGCCGAGCTCGACGAGCTCAAGACCATGGTTCGCGAACTGCATCGCGCGGGGATCCTCGTCCTCCTCGACGTCGTGTACAACCACACGGCGGAAGGCAGCGAGCTCGGGCCCACGCTCTCCCTGCGCGGCCTCGACAACGCGTCCTACTACGCGCTCACCGGCCCGGAGGACGCGCCCGGCCGCCACTATCGCAACGTGACAGGCTGCGGCAACACGCTGGACTTCGGCAAACCGGCCGCGTTGCGGCTGGCCCTCGATTCGCTGCGTTACTTCTCCGAAGAGCTGAGGATTGACGGATTCCGTTTCGACCTCGCCACCGTGCACGGACGGCGGGGGAACTCGGGCTTCGACGCGTCCGCGCCGTTCTTCGCCGCGGCCGCGCAGGACCCGGTTCTGTCGCGGCGCGTGCTCATCGCGGAACCGTGGGATGTTGAGGCGCATGCCACCGGCGCCTTTCCGCCGGGATGGATGGAGTGGAACGACCGGTTCCGCGACGTCGCGCGCGGCTGGGTACGCGGGGACGGGGGGCTCCTGCACGCGCTGCGCGACCGCCTCGAGGGCTCGCCCGACCTGTACGCCGCGGCGCGGCGCGAGCCGTGGGCGAGCGTGAACTTCGTCACCGCCCACGATGGGTTCACGCTGCGCGATCTCGTCTCCTACGATCACAAGCACAACCTCGCCAACGGCGAGGACAACCGCGACGGGAACCCCGACAACCGCAGTTGGAACTGCGGACTCGAGGGCGAGGACGCACCGCCGGCGGTGGAGGTGTTGCGCGCGCGACAGGCCCGCAACCTGCTTCTGCTCAACGTGCTGGCACGCGGCACGCCCATGCTGCTGGGCGGCGACGAACTCTTGAGGACGCAAGGCGGCAACAACAACGCCTATTGCCAGGACAACTCACTGTCCTGGCACGATTGGTCGCGCGCGCGCGCGGGCGAGAGCGCCGCCTTCATGCGCTTTTTCAGGCTCTCCCTTCGCTGGCGGAACGTCATCGCGCTCCCAGGCGGATGGGGAACGCCGGCGACGCGCGGATGGGGGCGCTGCTGGCAGGGATACACCCCGGGTGGCAAGCCTTGGCACCACGATCACGCGCCGCGCACGCGCCAGGCCGCGTTCCTCGTGCACGCGCATCCGGCCCCGGGGGTTTGGCCCGTCGACCTCCGTCCCGAAAGCGACCCGCTCTGGTACCTCCTCCTGAACACCGAGGACGAGACGGCGCCCTACCACCTGCCCGCGCTGCCCCCCGGCTGGGAATGGCGGCGCGTGACCGACACGGCCCTCCCCTCCCCCGAGGACATCGCCGAGCCGGGCGCGGAGCCCCCCCTTCAGGAACCCAACCTCTATGAAGTTGCCGGACGATCCTCGGTCCTGCTCCGGGCCTCCCGGACGCCCCCCCAGGAATAGCCGGCTTTCCGCGATGCGAATCGGCGACCGAATCAGCTACTTTTGAGTCCCCCCAGGAGCCATGCCCGCATGAGCCCAGCCCCGCGCCCTCCCAAAGTCAATCCGTTCCAGAAACTCAAAACCTGGGTTCTGGGAAAATCCCTCGACCCCACGGATCGTTCTTCCTTCCACAAGCTTTCCCTCATCGCCTTCTTCGCGTGGGTCGGCTTGGGTGCGGACGGCCTGTCCAGTTCGGCCTACGGTCCCGAGGAAATGTTTCGGGCCCTGGGCGAGCACCACCACCTCGCCATCCTGCTTGCCTTGGGTTCGGCCCTGACGGTCTTCCTGATCAGCGCCACCTACTCGCAAGTCATCGAGCTGTTTCCGAACGGCGGCGGCGGCTACGGGGTGTGTTCCAAGCTGCTCGGCCCGCGCGCCGGCATGGTGGCCGGATGCGCCTTGCTGATCGACTACGTATTGACCATCGCCATTTCCCTGGCGAGCGCGGCCGACGCCGTGTTCAGCTTCCTGCCGCTGGAGTGGCAGCCCTACAAACTGTACGCCGCCCTGGGCATGGTGCTGCTGCTCACTTTGATGAACTCGCGGGGCGCGAAGGAAAGCGTCCTTCCCCTCGTGCCGGTGTTCCTGATCTTCGTCTTCTCCCACTTCTTCGTGATCGTGTACGGCATCGGAACCCACCTGCTCGACTTCCCCGTCCTCGCCCGCACCACCATGGCCGACGCCACCGCGACCCACTCGCAGCTCGGCCTGCTGGGCATGCTGGCCCTCATGCTGCGCGCCTTTTCCATGGGCGCCGGCACCTTCACGGGCATCGAGGCCGTCAGCAACGGCATCCCCATCCTGCGCGAACCGAGGGTCCAGACCGGCAAGCGCACCATGCTGTATATGGCCGCATCCCTGTCCTTCATGGTCGTCGGCCTCATGATCGCCTATGTGCTGTATCGGGTCGGCCACGTGGAAGGCAAGACGCTGAATGCCGTGCTCTTCGAGAGCATTACGGCGGGTTGGAACCCCGCGCTCGGACAAAGCTTCGTGTGGGTGATCCTCTTCTCCGAGGCGGCCATCCTCTTCGTCGCCGCGCAGGCGGGATTCATGGACGGGCCGCGCGTGATGGCCAACATGTCGATGGACCAGTGGTTCCCCAACCGTTTCTCGCTGCTCTCGGACCGCCTCGTCAACCAGAACGGCATCGTGCTCATGGGCGCCGCGGCGGGCATCACGCTGCTCCTCACCGGCGCCTCCGTGCGCTATCTCGTGGTCCTGTACTCCATCATGGTGTTCATCGACTTCACGATGGTTCACTTCAGCATGGTCCGCCATTGGTGGAACGGACGCCGGGAACTGCCGCATTGGCGGAGGCGTCTCGCGATCAGCTTCACCGGCCTCGTCGTCTGCGCCTTCATCCTCGTCATGGTCACCATCATCAAGTTCTTCGACGGGGGCTGGATCACGCTGCTGGCCCTCTTTGTCCTGATGGGGCTGGCGACGCTGGCCAAGCGCCACTATCAGGCCGTCGCCAAGACACTCCAGCGCATGGACAGCCTGGTCAAGGCGGCCCAAACCTCACAAGGTCCGATCTCGCGCATCAAGGGCGAACAGGAACCCGACGAATGCAAGTATGACCCCAAGGCCAAGACCGCCGTCATGCTGGTCTCGGGATTCGACGGCCTCGGGCTGCACACGCTCTTCAGCATCATCCGGCTGTTCGGCGGGGTTTACAAGAACTTCGTCTTCGTGGAAGTCGGGCTCATCGACGCCGGCGCCTTCAAGGGCCAGGACGAGGTCGAAAACCTGAAGAAGCACGTGCAGGGAAATCTGGACAAGTACGTCGAGTTCATCCGCAGGCACGGATACTACGGGGAGTCCATGACCGTCCTCAGCACCGATGTGGTGGACGGAAGCGCCAAGCTCGCCCCCGAGATTCTGGAACGCTTCCCGCAGGCGGTGTTCTTCATGGGGCAACTCGTGTTCCCCGAGGAGTCGTGGGTGTCGCGCCTGTTCCACAACAACACCGTCTTCGCCGTGCAGCGGCGGCTATACCATCTCGGCATCCCGTTCCTGATTTTACCGATTCGGGTGAAGTTGAGGGACTAGGGGGAGGACGCTTCGTAGGCCAGGCTTCGAAGGTGGTGGTTGGTGGGAGCTTCGAGGGTAATGCTTCGTTGTTGGTTGTTGGTTGTTGGTTGTTGGTTGTTGGTAGAAGATAGAGGGTGGAAAGTGGAGGGTGGAGAACGCACGGAACAAGGCTTGCCGCGTTCCTCATAAATCCTGGTGGATCTCAGTCCGCCCAAATATTCCTCTACCAACCACCAACGACAAAGCACAAACCACAGGGCTTCTCCAACGACCAACGAGGTAGAGCAGCCCTCAAAGAACTCCCCCTACTTCTCCCCTTTTCCCGGCGTCATGAACACGAAGCCCGCGATGGCGATGGCCGCGGCCAGTGTCGCCAGCTCGATGGCCAGGTTTTCGTAACGACCGAAGGGGAGTTTCTCGAACGCCCAGCGCCCGCCCAATAGCACGGGCACCAGGAATAATCCCGTCCCGCGCAACGCGCGACCGCGCTCCGACTCGCCGAGCCGACGCACGCGCGAGCGCAGCCAGAGAAAGCCCGCGAGCAGGAGGAGACCCACGTAAATGCGTTCGGGTTGCATGGGGCAAAGGTAAATGGAAAGTAAACGGAGCGCGCCGTGGTCATATGCAGGCGAACCGGGTAATTTGTCGACATGAAAAATTCGTTGCTTGCTTCCTGTCTGCTCGCACTCGCCTTGACCGCTACCGCCTCCGCGCAGGCCGCCCCCTCACCCGCAACCCGCGCGCGCGACGGCTTCGGAATCGGCTTCATGCTGGGATCGCCCTCGGGCATTTCCGGATCGCTGCCCATGGGTTCCCGCAATGCCGTCAACGCGGTGCTCGGCTACGATCTCAATCACGGAGCGAACCTGCGCGCGCAGGCGGACTACGTGTGGCATCGCCGCGATCTGATTCCGGTGCAAAGCGGCCAAGCCTCCGTGTACTTCGGCCCCGGCGCCTTCACACGCCTGGGTGGCGATGCCTCCATCGGCGTTCGGGGTGTCGCCGGGGTGGATTATTTCTTCCAGGACGCGCCGGTCCAGGTCTTTCTTGAACTCGGCTTGGGCATCAATGTGCTGCCCAATACGAAGAGCACGGGAAGCGGCGGACTTGGGGTGCGTTACTACTTCTGAGGCCCACCGTGCACAAATTGTGAACTCACTCTGATTTCATTTAAAATCAATGATTTAGGCGTTTTTTCGCCAGTTTCTGTTGGAATTTTTCAACATCCTTGTTGATTCAACCCCGGCCCGGGGGTATATTCCTTGAAGATTTCCGCAATTCCCCATGAAATGCCCCTATTGCCAATGCGATGAAGACAAGGTGGTGGATTCCCGCGCCAGCCGGAACGGGAAGGCCGTGCGCCGCCGCCGGGAATGTCTGGAATGCGGGAAGCGTTACACCACGTACGAGTACGTGGAAACCACCCCCTTCACCGTGGTGAAGCACGACGGGCGGCGCGAACCCTACGATCGACAAAAGGTGCTGGCCGGGCTCAAGATGGCCTGCATCAAGCGCCCCGTGTCCAACGAACGCATCGAGCAGATGGCCGACGAAATCGAGAACCAGCTACAGGCCACCGCCGAGGGCGAAATCGATTCGAAGGCCGTGGGCGAACTCGCCATGAAGCAGCTGCATCAGGTGGACGAGGTCGCTTATGTCCGATTCGCATCGGTGTACCGCAAGTTCAAGGAAGTGAAGGAATTCCTCTCCGAGATCAGCGTACTGCAGCAAAGCGGGGTGTGAAGCGCGGCGCGATGAACAAAAAAGCCTCCCGAAGGGAGGCTTTTTTGTTTCAGGGGCAAAAGATTTTTTGCCCCTACAAGGGCCGGTTTACAACCGGCCCTTCATCGCGCCGCGGAGCAGCGACGAAATCTGCTTGGGAGACAACTCTTGCGCGTTCTTCTTGCGCTTGGGAGCGCAATCCTCGCACAGCGGCACATACTCGTTGGACACCGACACGGCGCCCTCGGAGCGTCCCGTCTCGGTGATGTGGTACTTGAGCGTGAGCTTCTCCTGCTTGCAGCGGTAGCACACCGCCAGCACCGGCACGCGCTCGCCGCCCGCGGTCTTCTCTTTGGTCTTGTCCTTGCGGGAGATCTCGTAGGCGCGGCTCAAGGACTGATTCTTGCGCAAAAACCGGTCGTGCAAGTCCTGATCTTCGGCCATGGCGCCCTCCTGAATGCTGCGGATCTGCGTGGACCCGGCCTCAGAAGTTACTTCTTCCGGCCGCCTCAGAACAGGGAAATCCGGGCCAAAGCGCGGAAAATCAGATGAAAACCCCGCAGTTTGGGCCGAAATGCGAGCCAAAACAGGCCTCGCTTCCCATACCCTATCCTCAATTATTCCGAAATGAAACGGCTCAAGTCGAGCCCATCCCAAGCCGCGTGGGCGAGCACGGCACGCCCCATCGAGGTCGGCCGCAGCGGGTGCACGTGCAAGGCGCGCTTCTCCCCCCCACCCTTGCGATGCGCGTCGAGAAAAGCGCGCACCGGAGTGTCGAGATCCAGAATCTGGACGCGCGCATCTTCTACAAGCGGCGCAAGCCCTGCATTAAAGGCCTCCGCAGAAGCGCGCGTTTCGAAGGGCAAAAAGGTGGTGCAAAGCGACGCGAGCGCAATGCGTGCCTGGGTCTTGAGCAGCAGGAGTTGCACGAGCTCACGCAAGCGCTGCAGCCCCGCCTCGGGCACGTCACCGCGCAACAGATCCGCGTGGCCCAAACCGAGCAGCACGAAATCGGGCGCCTTGCCGATGAGGGCAGGCGCCTCGCGGAGCGCCCCGTCGGTGGCGAGGTTCTCGTCACGCGGCATGAAGGTGCGAAAGGACGCCGACGGGTTCCTGAGGAGGAGCAACTCGACGAGGGACTCGCCGTATCCTTCCTGCGGGCACAGGATGCCGTCACCGCAGAACACGAGATTCTTCAAGCTTCCCCCATGAGGCAGATGAACCGGAATCAACCGTCGACCGCTCAACGGCGAGCCAACGGGCCGAAATGGTGGGCCCACTCCGGCTTGAACGGAGGACCGGGCGATTATGAGTCGCCTGCTCTAACCAACTGAGCTATGGGCCCCTTGGGGAAAGGTAAGAACAGGGGGAGGTTCCCTGTGGTCTCCCCTACGGAGTTGGTGATCCCCTGAGGTCCGGCCTGCCTGGTTGGTGGTTGGTGAAGCCATGGTGTCTACCCTTTGTCGTTGGTGGTTGCAAAAACAGAAGCGGCAGAGTGCAACTACCAACGACCAAGCATTCTCCTCGAAGCTTCCTCCAACCACCAACTCCGAAGTCTTGTCCACGAAGAGGTAGTTTTTCCCCGTGTTCTTCGACCTCTACTGGCGCTTCCTCGGACTGCCGCTATCACGGATCAAGGGGCTCGTCGTGGACGCGCTTCCGTTCTCGGTCGTGGAAATCTCTCTGTGGATCGGCGCCGCCGCGACACTTTGGCTATTCACCTCGTGGATCGTCTCGCTGCTACGACCCCGCCGCGCGCCGACGAACAAACGCCTGCTCATTGCCGCATGGCTATGCGGCCCCGTGTTTCTGGTCGCGCTGGGATTGGGCCAAGGCGCGTTTCCGTGGAGCCTCGCCCCCACCGCGTGGCGCGCGCCGCTGGCGGAGCGCCTGATGGCAAATGACGCGGACGGCGCGGACAGCCTGCCCGAAGACGCGTTCCGCGCATGGGCCGCGGCGCGCGCGGATTCCCTGCGCGCGGGGTTCGCCGTCGCGGGTGCATGGGAGAATTATCAGACCCTCGACGAGCGTGAGGCGCTGCGCGCATGCGATCGTCTCCTTGACTCGGTGCTTTTCGATCTGGGATTACCGCCGGGCCGCCGCGTGCGCGCGTTCAAGAACATGGGACCGTGGACCACGACCCTCGGGCTGACCTACGGCGGCCCGGCGTTCCACGATCCGTTCTTCGGGGAAATCGCCATCGTGCGCGACCTTGACATGCCGGCGCCTCGCCATTGGCGCCTCATCGCCGCGTGTCACGAGGCCGCGCACGCCAAGGGCTTCACGCGCGAGATGGATGCCGAGATCCTGACCCAACTCGCGCTTGCGCGATCAGGCGATCCGCGACTGCGCCGCGTCGGCGACCTGCACTTCCTGCGCAAGACCGGGCTCAAGATCGCATGGCCCGACAGCCTACTCGCGGAAGGCGAACGCGTCCGCGCCGCGCGCATCGAAGCGGAGAAACGCCAGCCGGTAATCCGGACGCTGCGCGAATGGGCGCGCGGCGCGGGCGTGCAGAACGACGCGGCCAAGTACGGGCAGCGCGGCGCGCAGGACGCGTGGAACCCGCGGCATCCCTTCTTCGCGACGGTGCGCGCCGCGCAGCGAAAAATCGACGGGTCCCTTGAGCCGCATAATGGGTCGCCCAATGGGCCGTAAAGCCAGGAATGGACGCAAGCCGCGTGGGCTGGGATTGCCGCCCGCGCCGACGCCGGAGTTTCCGGTGGACGAGGAACTCGACCTGCACGGCATGGCCGTGGATGAGGCGCTCGTCGCGGCCGAGGCGCTGCTGCGCCGACACCGCGCGGGCGCCGTGGTGCGTGTGGTGCACGGGCACAGCAACCGCGGCCCCGACTCCATCCGCACGCGTCTGCGCATGGCGCTCGATAGCGTGTGGCGCTCGCGCGTGAAGCGCTTCCGGACGGATTTTCACAACCCCGGGGCGACGTTGATTGAAATCGGGTGAATGTTGTAGGGGGATTCATGAATCCCCCTACAACGGGTCGCCCCGGGGTTGCCCCTGTGCCCCGAAACGGTGGCGCGGGCAGCCCTCCCCCGGCATCGACACGCGCACCCGACTGCGTCGAAATGGCTAAATTACCCCTCCATCCCGTAACGAACGGAATTTCATGGCATTCAAGACCCGCATCCTTTGCATCGGCGCCGGCTACGTGGGTGGACCCACCATGGCGATGATCGCCCGCAAGTGCCCCGATTGCAAGGTCACGGTGGTGGATATCAACAAGGCCCGCATCGACGCGTGGAACAGCAAGGACATCCCGATTTACGAGCCCGGCCTCGACGAGCTCGTGCAGGCGGCGCGGGGCAAGAACCTGTTCTTCTCCACCGACGTGGACGCGGGCATCCGTGAGGCGGACATCATCTTCGTGTCGGTGAACACGCCCACCAAGACCTTCGGCGAAGGCGCGGGCAAGGCCGCGGACCTGCAATATTGGGAGAAGACCGCCCGGCAAATTCTCGCGAACTCGGACAAGGGCAAGATCATCGTGGAAAAATCCACCTTGCCGGTGCGCACCGCCGAGGCGATGGAGCGCATCCTCAACGCCAACGACAAGGGGATGCACTTCGAGGTGCTTTCGAACCCCGAATTCCTCGCCGAGGGCACGGCCGTGCAGGATCTTGAGAACCCGGATCGCGTGCTGGTCGGATCGCGCGAGACGCCCACCGGCATCGCCGCGCGCAAGGCGGTGGTGGACGTGTACGCGCAGTGGGTTCCGCGCGAGCGCATCATCGAGTCGAACGTGTGGAGCGCGGAGCTCTCCAAGCTCGTCGCCAACGCCTTTCTGGCGCAACGCGTCTCGTCCATCAACAGCATCTCCGCGCTTTGCGAAAAGACCGAGGCCGACGTGGGCGAGGTGGCCTACGCCATCGGCACCGACAGCCGCATCGGGCCCAAGTTCCTCAAGGCCAGCGTGGGCTTCGGCGGCTCCTGCTTCCAAAAGGACATCCTGAACCTGGTGTACATCTGCCAGACCTACGGGCTGCGCGAGGTGGCCGATTACTGGGAGTCGGTGGTGCGCCTGAACGACTGGCAACAGGCGCGCTTCGTGAAGACCATCCTGTCCAGCATGTTCAACACCGTGGCGGGGAAGCGCATCGCGGTGCTGGGGTTCGCGTTCAAGGCCGACACCGGCGACACGCGCGAATCCCCCGCCATCTCGGTGGTGCGCGGACTGCTCGAGGAGCGCGCGCAGGTGGTGGTGAGCGACCCCAAGGCCCTGGAGAACGCGAAGCTCGACCTCAAGGACGTGGCCGACCGCGTGATTTTCGAAACGGACCCGTACAAGGCGGCCGAAGGCGCGCACGCCCTCGCGATCCTGACGGAGTGGAAGCAATACAAGGATCTGGACTACGCCCGCGTGCTGAAGTCGATGCAGGATCCCGCCTTCGTCTTCGACGGGCGCAACATCCTGGATCACAAGAAGCTGTTCAACCTCGGGTTCAATGTGACGGCCATCGGCAAGGCTCCGCTGCGGCACATCTGACGCGGCGCGCCCGTCGCACGAAACTCGGTCGCACAAAACCCGAACCGTCCCCTATAAAAAAGCCCCCGCACCCGAGCGAACTCGAGGCGGGGGCTTTTTCGTTGCGCGCAAAGTTGTTGCGCGATGAGAGACAAACGTTACTTGAGATCCACCGCGCGCTGCACGTAATCGGCGGTCTGGCCGCCGCTCGCGGCGGTCACCTGCACCAAGTACACGCCCGCCGAAACGGTCCGGCCGGCGTATCCGCGACCATTCCAGACAAGCTCGCGCGTGCCGTCCTTGGACGGATGCACCGTGCGCGACCACACCGTGCGGCCGTGGGCGTCGCGAATGCTCATGGTCAGGGCCTCGGTGGAGGCGACGGCCTTGGGGGTCAGGACGAAGCGATACGGCTCGACGGAGCCGGTCACCCGCAGGGAGAACGAGCCCGGCAGGACGCTGGTCGGCGTCACGGAATTCGACGTGCCGGCGGCGCTGTTGCCCGCGACGTTGGCCGCCACAACGGTGAACGTGTATGCGGTGCCGGTGGTGAGGCCGGAGACGGTGCAAGTGGGACTTGCGATCGGCGCCGAGTAGCATTGCAAGCCGCCGGGAACCGAGGTGACGTAGTAGTCGGTGATCGTCGAACCGCCGTTCGACGTCGGGGCCGTCCACGTGACCGCCACCGAGGTGGCCGAGGTCACGGTCGCGACGACGTTCGTGGGCGCGCCGGGAACCGTGGAAGGAATCACGGCCGCCGAAGCTGCCGAGAAGGGGCTATTGCCCGCCGCGCTCGAGGCACGCACCACGAAGGTGTACGACGTGCCGTTCGTCAGGCCGGTGATCGTGCAAGTGAGCGGACCCGTGGTCCAGGCGCAGGTCTTGGTGGTGTCCTGCGTGGCGCGCGCGAGGTACCCGGTGATGGCCGAAGACCCCGCGGAGACGGGCGCCGTCCACGACACGGTCGCCTGCGCGTTGCCGCGCACGGCGGTGACGCCTGCCGGCGCGCCCGGCGGATCGCCGGCGGAAACCGACACCGTAATCGTGTCCGAGGCCGGGCTGCCGCCCACCGTGGCGGTCACGATATACGAGGCGGCGGAAGCCAGCGCCGTGGGCGTGCCGGAGATGGCGCCCGTGGAGGCGGTGAAGGTCAGGCCCGCCGGCAACGTGGAGGGGCTGATGGCGAAGTTTCCGGTGACCGTGCCGCTGGTGACCGGCACGTTGGACGTGATGGCGGAGTTCAGCAGATAGACCGCGACCTTTTGCGGGTAGAACAACGGGCGCGTGGCGACCGATTGCGTGGCGCCCAAGGTGACCGCGGTCGCGCCCGGCTTCTGGGTCTGGTAGGTGAGCTGGATCCAGTTGGAATCGCGGAGCGTTCCGTTGGAGAACTGGATCTCGTCGATGAAGGCTTCCAGATTCTGGTTGAAGGCGCGCTCGAGCGCGCCGATGAGGGGCATCGCATCCACGCTCGTGGAAGCGAACACTGCGGCGTTTGCGCCCGTGGTGTTGGTTCCTGTGGTCGTTTGCAGCACGCCGTTCACGTAAAACGTGATCACGGGCGCAGGCCCGGGCGAGTTGATGCGGGCCACGACGTGATGCCACTGATTGCCCGGGAACTGGCCGGAGGTGATCACGCGCCGGGTGTCGCCGGTTCCCTGCACCGAGGTCAGCACGCTGAACTCACCGGTGGGTTGATACATGAGGGCATAGCTGCGGTAGCCGCCCGCGCTATAGCGAAACTGACCGAACACCGCCTGCGAGGCGCTGCTGCCGTCGGCACGGCGGTTGACCCATGCGGAGATCGTCATCTGGGTCGCTGCACCTGCCGCATAAAACTTCGGGTGGTTGGCGCGCTCGTCGACGTAGAACTCCGCGCCGCCGCCCATGCCCTGGTTGTAATAGCGCGCACGGCCGCTGACACCTTCCACCGCGGGAACCTGTGCATTCCCGGTGAAGTGCAACGCGTTTGCAGTGGCATCCTCCACGCTCACCGCGCCGTTCTCGTTGAGGTGCCAGACCGCCGTGTATCCATTGGAGGTATCGAACACCGCCGAGCCGCTCGAAAGGCTCGTCTGCCCGCTACGCCCCCAATACATGCGGATTTTGGTCAGGGCGTTTCCGGGAACGCTCGGCACCTTCACCCAAATCGCCGCGGAAGCCGCCGACCAGTTCTCGATCTGATAAGACAGGGCGTTCATACCCGTGGAATCGGTGAAGCGGACGTCCGCGCCGCCTGCCAGTGCCTCGGCGAGCACGTTGGCTCCCGTGGCCGCGCCGCCGGTGTTGCTCAGTCGGACGAGCAAAGGAAAGTTCGCCACGGTGCCCGCCACGTTGGCGCCGCCGCCCGAGGCCGTGGTGTTCACCGCGATTTCGCGGTACCGATTCCACGTTTGGTATGGCTGCGCTTGTGCGATCGAGGCACACAAAACGAGAGTCGCAATGGCAGTAAAACGCTTCATGGAGTCCTCTGTTTGATGATTGCGGGTTTTAGTACAAAAAGAACGTTATCAGTATATTAAGGCTATTCGGCCGATATTTGTGATAAAATTTGCAAGTAATGGGAATTTATCCGCACCTGAACATAAATACGGCCAAAAAAGAAAAATTTAGCCTATAACTTGTATTTAATTTGATTAAATAATGATATTTTATTGCCAAATACGGACTCGAAGTGATTTCGAGGCACGCCAGCCCCCAGAGAGACTCAATATATAGGCCGAACGCGTTGACGGGTTTTCCCGCTCAGCCTGGCAAGGGGGCTGAACGGGAACCCTCTCGGGGCACTTGGGAAACCTTACTTCGTGTCGACGGCCTTTTGGACGAAGTCCGTCGCAATGCCTCCGCCTGCGGTCGTGACCTTGACCACGTAAACGCCTGCGGATGCCACGGATCCGGTCGCGGTTGTGCCGTCCCACGTCAGTTCGCGGATCCGGTCGGCGGAAGGATGCACCGTTTTCGACCAGACCGAGCGACCATAGAGATCCGAAATGCTCAAGGTGAACGCGTCGGTGGATGCCATCGCCTTCTCCGTCAAGGTGAAGCGGTACGATTCCCGCGCGCCCGTGTGGCGCAGCGAGAAGCTTCCGCCGGGCAGAATGCCCACGGTCACGGAGGAGGACGGCGTCGAGAACGCCCCGTTGCCCACGGTATTGGAGGCGCGCACCACGAAGGTGTAGGCGGTGCCGTTCACAAGGCCGGTAATCGTGCAACTCAGGGCGCCGGTGAACCACGAGCAAGTCTTGGTGGTGTCCTGCGTCGCGCGCGCCAGATACGTCGTGATGGCGCCGCCGCCGTTGGAGGCGGGAGCCGTCCACGAGACCGTGACGGAAGCGACGCCGCTGACCTGGACGGCCGTTACGCCGGTCGGAGTCCCGGGAACCGTCGCGGGCGTCACCGCGGCCGAGGCGGCGGAGAAGGCACCCCCGCCCGCCGTGCTCACCGCGCGTACCACGAAGGTGTACGAGGTTCCATTCGTCAGGCCGGTGATCGTGCAGGAGAGCGCGCCGGTGGTCCAGGTGCAGGACTTGGTCGTATCCTGCGTCGCGCGCGCCAGATACGAAGTGATCGGAAACGAGCCCGTCGAGGCGGGTGCCGTCCACGAGACGGTCGCCTGCGCATTGCCGCCGACTGCGGTGACGCTCGTGGGCGCGCCGGGCGGGGTGCCGGCCACCACCGCGATTTGAACCGTATCCCGATGCGGGTTGCTGGCGATCGTCGCCGTGATGACGAATTGCGCCGAGGCCGTCACGGAGGTGGGAGTGCCCGACAGGGCTCCCGTGGAGGTGCTGAAGCTCAGTCCCGCGGGCAATGTCGTCGGAGCGATGGCCCAAGCCGTCACGGTGTTCCCGGCCTTCACGAACGGCGTCACCGTGCCGATGGACTGACCGACCTGATAGCTGGCCGTGCGGAAGGGATACACGACCAATTTTCCGGTGTCGTTGCTCGTCACCGCGCCGAAGGTCACCGCCGTCACGTTGGGACGCTGGGTGGCGAACTCGAGATCAACCCAGCTGGAATCACGCGAAACCTTGGAGATGCGCACCTCGTCGAGGACGCCGTGCAGGTACTGCTGACCCGTGCCCTTGGAGCCTTCCGTGTTGGCAAAACCGCCGATGAACACGTCCACATCGCCGTGGAGGCCGTCCTCGTCACCGAGGATGGTGGCGTCGCGGTCGAGCTCGTTGTAGGCGCGGAAAAGATTGTCGTCGATGCCCGCGCCGTTGGCGGTGTAGCTCACGTAGGTCCAACGCGTGGTGAGGGAGTCTGGGCGGACGCTGTACGGCGCCGTGCCGCCGCTCGGAATGGAAATGCGCTGGAAGTTGAGGATGCGATCCGTGGTGTTGGGGCGCATGCACCACTGCAAGGGCGACGGGTCATTGGCGTCACCGCCCGCGGCGTTGGCCTTGGTGACGATGCCGCGACGACGGCCGAAGGTTCCGGCGGCGGCAAGTTGCGTGACCCGCACCCATGCCGACATCGTGAAGGAAGCGTTGAGACCCACGTAGTCGAACGAGTTGTTGGTGCGGCCGCCGGTGGCCGTCTCCACGCGATAGGCGCCGCCGGTCGTCAGATCCGTGGTGGACAGCACGCCGCCGAAAGATTTGCCGTTGCCGATCACGGCATTGCCGGCCGTCAGGTTGACAGGAGGCGTCCCGACCGGAACACCCTTGAAGCGCTGCCCTGTGGCGTCACGCGCGGTATCACCCGTGTTCTCGTTCAGGTGGAACACCGCCTCGTAGCCATTGGAGAGGTTGAACACGGCCGAGTCGCGCGAGGCGCTGGTGACGCCAGACTTACCCCAGTAAATCCGGATTTTGTTGGCGTTGGAGTTTCCCAAGATGCTCGGCACACGCACCCAGATCGCAGCTCTGGCAACCGACCAATGCTCAATTTCGTACGGGATTGAGTTGCCGGCGGCGTCGGCGAAGCGCACGTCGGCGCCGCCGGCCAGAGCCTCGCCGAGCACCGTCTTGCCGGTGGCGACGCTGCCGGAGTCCAGGCGTACCAGAAGCGGGAACTCCGACACATTGCCCGACACGTTGGCGCCTCCCCCGGTGGCGGTGGTGTTGATGGTGACGTCCATGTACTTGCCCCACGTCTGAACGGGCTGCGCCTGGGCCAAGACGGTGCAAAGAATCGCAAGAACTGAAAGTGGTGCGACGGATTTCATGACTCCCCCATGAGAACGGTCTTTTTTTAGTACGAAAAACAGGATTATAGGCAATATAATGCCAAGGGAATCGCGAAGGACATCATTTATGGTTTTTTTGGTTTCAAGATATTTTCAAAATTCAGGGCTCTTGAGGACTACGATTTCGATTGCCCGTTCCGCCTTGCCCCGCTTGCCCCGTCTGCCCCTTCTATTACACTATTGGGTTCTCCGCTTGAAAGCCCTCAAACAAAAAAGCCCCCGAATCCGGGGGCTTTTTTGCGTCGCGAGACGGTGAATTACTTGATGTCCGTCGCCATCTGGACGAAGTCGGAGATCTTGCCGCCGGTGACGGTGCCGACCTTCACCAGGTACACGCCGGCCGAGGCCGACTGACCGGTGGTGGTCTTGCCGTTCCACACCAGCTCACGAATGCGCTCGGTGGACGGATGCACCGTCTTCGACCACACCACGCGGCCATGCACGTCGGAGATCGTCATGGTGAAGGCTTCGGTCGTCTCCATGGCCTTCTCGGTGAGCTTGAAGCGGAAGGCGTCCGACGCGCCGGTCAGGCGAATCGAGAACGAACCCGGCAGGATGCTCACCGGCGTCACGGAGTTCGACGCCGCGGAAGCGGTGCCGTTGCCCACCGCATTGGCCGCGACCACCGTGAAGGTGTAGGCCGTGCCGGTGGTGAGGCCCGTGACCGTGCAGGTCGGGCTCGCGATGGGCGCGGAGTAGCACTGCAGGCCGCCGGGGGACGAGGTCACGTAGTAGTCGGTGATCGCCGAGCCGCCGTTATTGGTCGGGGCGGTCCAAGTGACCGAGGCGGATGTGGCCGAGGCCACCGTCGCGACCGGGGTGCCGGAAGCACCCGGCGTCGTGGCCGGCGTCACGGCTGCGGACGCGGCCGAGAATGCGCCGTTGCCCGCGCCGTTGGTCGCGCGCACCACGAAGGTGTACGACGTGCCGTTGGTCAGGCCCGTGACATTACAGGTGAGCGCGCCGGTGGTCGTGCAGGTCTTGGTGGTGTCCTGCGTGGCGCGGGCGAGGTAGCCGGAAATGGCCGAGCTGCCCGTGTTGACAGGGGCCACCCACGTCACCGCGACTTGAGCGTTGCCGCGCACGCCGGTCACGCCGGTCGGCGCACCCGGAGGCGTGCCGGCGCTCACCGCGATGGTGATGGTGTCGCTGGCGGGGGTGCCGCCGACCGTGGCGGTCACGATGAACTGGGTCGCGGAGGACGCCGCGGTGGGCGTGCCGGAGATCACGCCGGTGGCGGCGGTGAAGGTCAGGCCGGCGGGCATGGTCGTCGGGTTGACGGCGTAGTTCCCGGTGACGGCGCCGCTCACCACGGGCACGTTGTTCGAGATCGCCGTGTTGATGACGTACACCGCGTTCTTCTGCGGGTAGTACAGCGCCTTGGCGGCCACCGTCGAGCCGAGGGCAACGACCGAGGAGTCGGGACGCTGCGTCGCGTAATCCATGCGGATCCAGTTGGTGTCGCGCACGACCTTGGAAAGGCGCGCCTCGTCGAAGGCGCCGGCCCAATAGTAGTCACCGTTGTAGTTGGACTTGCCGATCCAGGCGTTGGTGCGCAGCGTGTTCTGGATGGGCTGGGTGCGATTGGTGGGGCCCTGCGAGCGGACGCCGTTCATCCAGCCGGTGTAGGCAGGGGTCGAACCCGTGCCCATGGTGACCGTGAAGAACTGCCAAGTGCCCTCGATGAGCGAGCCGTTGGCGGTCTGGTTGGTGCCGCCGCTGGTGGTGCCGTTGCAATGCTCATAACGGATGCGCGCGTCCACGGCGGGGCGGAACACCTGGATGTTGCCGTTGCATGCGTTGGTATTGGCAAGCTCGAGGAAGTAGGTGTAGTTACCGGCGGGGGTGGCGGCCTTCACCCACACCGAGTATGTCAGTCCGGTGCTGAAGTCGTTATAGCCCGTGAAGGTGTTGGTGCCGTCGTAGGTTCCCGCCACGAACCCGGCCGGGTTGCCGATGTCGAGGTAGTCGCTGCCGGCCTCGGGTGCCGTGCGCGTGCCCGCGCCGCGGAACGCATCGCCGTTGCCGACCACGCCAGTCGGGGCGACGTAGCTGCCCGCGCCGCCGCCGAACGTGCCGGCCGCGAAGTCGTTGGCCGGAGTCGCGGCCGGGGCACCCGTGATGGCGTTGGGACGCGCCGAGATGCCGGCGGCGTTGCCAAGGTGCCACACGCCCACGAAACCGGTGGCGGAATCGAACACGGAACCGGCGCTGGAGGTCGTGGTCGAGCCGGCCTTGCCCCAGTACATGCGAATCTTGGTCGGGGCGCCCGGCGCGATGGAGGGCAGGCGCACCCAGATGGCGGCGCCGGTCGAGTTCCAGGTGTCGATCTCATAGGACAGGCTGTTCATGCCCGTCGAGTCGGTGAAGCGCACGTCGGCGCCGTTCGCGAGGGCGTCGGTCAGCACGTTGGCGCCCGCAGCCACGCTGCTGTTCGAGAGGCGCACGAGCACCGGATAGTTGGCGACCGAAGCCGCGATGTTCGACGGCGTGTTGATGGTGACTTCGCGGTAACGCGACCACGTCGCGAACGGCTGGGCCTGCGTCAGGCCCACAAACGCCGCGAGCGCGGCGAACACGGTGATCTTTTTCATGAACTCATCTCCCTAGGTTGCGGTCTACTGGTTCTGTCGAAATTCTACCAAACGTTCCAACAGCTTCCTTGTTAATATATCCACTACCCGGTTCTTTCTTACAAGTTTTGTTGTTTTTAAGGGAAGTTTGATTTTCAAACATCCGGCCTTGCGGAATTCGGTGCTTTTTTTCAGTCGTTTTTCCCTCAACGGAACGTACGAGCGGGATCCAACGCCAAGTCTCAAGGCCCGTGCGACGCCAGCATCACCCGGACGGCATCCCACCCCTCCGACCCCATCTCCCGGGTGAAATCGTTTACATACAAATCGACATGCGCCCGCATGACGGCGGGATCCATGTCCTGCGCGTGCTGCGCGCAGAGCTCCAGGGCTTCGGCCTCATGCGCCCACGACCAATCAAGACTCGCCCGCACGGCGGTTTCGAGTTCCAGGGCGGAAGGAAGATGGGGGGACTCCCTGCGGAGCAGCGCTCCCAGGGGGATGGGTTTTCCGGTGACGCGTTCCCAATGCGCGCCGAGATCCTCCACGAGATTCAAGCCATCCCGCGCGTACGTGAAACGCATCTCGTGAATGACGACGCCTTGCGCCGAGGGCGAATCCTTGAGCGCCCGGTATAGCGCATCGAAAGGCATGTAGCGCTTGCGCGGCACAGGGAGTCCCGATTGAGCGATCCAGAAATCGAGCAGAAAGTTGGCGGTGGTGCACGCGCCCGGCACGAGCACTTCGCGCGCGGGATCCCATGCATCACCTCCGGTGAGCAGGAGCGGCCCGCAACCGCGTCCCAGCGCGCCGCCGCAGGAGAGCGGCGCATATCCCGTGCATGCCGGTACGTTGGCCCAGCTCACCTTCACAAGATCCAGAGCGCCGAGATCGGGAAGGGCGGCGCGCGCGCGGCCGTTCAGCGTTTCCACGTCTTCAAAGATGAAGGTCGCCGGGGGCGCGGACGTCTTCCCCAAAATCCATCCCGCGAAGATGAACACGTCGTTGGGACAGGGCGAAATACCCACGCGCAGCGGGGAGGCGCTCATGCCGAGCCTTTCGGGAGAGCGAGATCCGCGCGCGCCATCTTCCAGAATGCCGACAGGGCTTCCAAAGCGCGGCGCACATTCTCAGGTCGCATGTCTCGGCGCGCGGCGAAGTTACTGACGGCGCGGACCTCCGCCACGGAAATGCCGCGTTCCGCGCCCGCCAGCGCGACTGCTGCGCCCTCCATGCTCTCGAAGTCCGCCTCGAACAGTGCGCGACGCCGCGCGCCGCTCGCGTCCGTGCCCGTGCAGGTATTGACCGTGGCGCCGCGTCCGCGCCGGGCCCCGGGAATGTCCGCAAGCCAAGCGGGCGCGACGAGGGGCAAGGGCGCGCGGAGGCGCACATCCGCGAAGGGAAACGTTCCCAGCGGCGCGAAACCACCGTCGGCGAGCTCCATGCCGAAATCCGCGAACACTTCAGACTCGCCGAACACCACATCGCCGATTTCAAGTCCCGCGCCGTGATATGCGCCCGCAATCCCGGTATTCACGATCAGTGCCGGACGGAAACGCTCGAGCAGGGGAAGCAGGCGAAGTATCGTGTGCGGCGCGCCCACTCCCGTGACAGCGGCGACGCCCCCCGGAAACTCCCACAGCCGTCCGGCTTCCAGGATGGTTGCGTCGCCAAGACCGATCGTCGCGATTTCATCGGGCGTCGCGGCGCAGATCAGAACGCCGTTCATGCCGCGCTCCAAAGTATTTCCTGCTCCATCCGCGCCGCGTCCTGCGCATCCCACTCGGCGGGCAGCACGTTGCGGCAACTCGCCGAGGCCGCCGCCAAGGCGCGTCCCGCCGCCGCGCGCGCATCGAGCCCGCGCAGCAGCGCGTCGGCAAGCACCGCCGTCGCGGTATCCCCCGCGCCGATGGGGTTCACGGCATCGTTGACACGCGGGGGCGTGCATTTCCACGAGCTCGCACCCATGCGGAGCGTGGCGGAATCAGGGCCGTCGGTGACGAGAAGATTCAGGTTGCGACCGCGAAGACACGGCGCGAGCGCGGCGTGCTCGCCGGTATTCACCTTGAGCCACGTGACGCGGGAAAGAACGTCATCGGTGAGTCCCGACACGGAATCCCAGACCACGAGCGGCGCGGCGACACGCAGCACGATGGCCGTGTGGAGGTCCGGCGGGAGTCCCGCGGGCGCCGCGCCGCAGACAAGCACCGCTTCGAACCCCGCCTGCGCCGACACCAATGCCAGCAAGCGCTCCGCCATCGTTTCGTCTGCGACGGAAAAGGGGCCGATGATTTCCGTCGCCTTGCCGTCGTGCAGGAGTGTCGTGCATACGCGCGTTTCCCCGGACGTCTCGACATCCAGACTGCGCACGCCCCATGCCGCACTGGCGGCGCGAACTCGCCGTCCGGTCTCCCCCGCAACTATTTGCAACACGGAAACCTCGTGTCCCAGCCGCGAGAGCACCTTGGCGGCGTTGATCCCCTTGCCGCTCGCGAGGGCGTGGAATGCGGAAGCGCGGTGCACGGCGCCGGGATTTAAGGCGGGCAGCGCGAACACCTGCTGCCACGCGGGATTGAGGCCGACGACGAGGATTTTCGCCACGTTGGAAAACTAGGATTTCGCGGCGCGCGGGGCTATTATGTACCGCGATGCCGGTCGCGAAGCCCCTCCCTGCTCTCCCTGATCTCGCGCTGGGAACGCGTTTCCCGGCGCGCCTGCTCAACGTCCTGCCCGCCGCGTGGAAGCGTCGCCATCTGATGCGGGCCGGTCTCCGCGCGAGCGGCGGGGAATCCGCATCCGAAGGTTTCGGATTCGCGGAATGGTTCGGCCGCTCGCGACGCGTTCTGCTCGCCTGGCCCGACGACCCCATCGAGATTCTCGCCGGTTTTCCCGCCGCGCGCGCGCTGGTGGAAGCTTTGCCCTCGGGCGCCGAGTGTCTTCACTTGTGCGAAGCCGCGCATTCGCCGCTCGTGCAAGGACTTTTCCCCAATGCCGTGCTTGAATGGCGCGCGCCCGAACTGGCCTGGCACGATGCCTCGATGCAGTCGCTCGCGCGCGACCTGCGCGGCTTCGCGCCCGACATCACCGTCACCTTCTCCCGCTCCCCCTACCCCACCGTGCTGCAGGCGGCGATGCTCGCCTCGCGGGCGCGCGCGCGCGTAGGATGGGAAGGCGCCGTGCATGCCGACTTCGCCAACGTCCGACTGGGCGCGGATTCCGCGACGCCGCTGGCGGCCGGATTTTTCCGCGCGCTCGACCTGTGGCGCTATGCGGGCCTGACGCCGCGCGAACAGTGGACGCACCTGCAGCCTGACACCGGCCGCCACGATGCCGCACTGCGCGAGTGGGAGGCCAAGCGCGCGGCGCCCGCCTCGACCTGGCTGTACGTTCGGGATGCCGCGGGCCTCGACGCCCTCGACGAAGACCTCCACGAGCAGCTTCGGTTGCGGCTTGAAACCCGGGATGCGGAACGCTTCACGCTCGGCGCGGTGGTTTGGAACCCTGACATGAAACCGATCTCGCGGCAAGGCCCGTGGCTTGACGCGCCGGTGTTCCACGAGTCCGACTTCTCCGCGCTGCTCGCCGCGATTGACGGCTCCCGTGGCGTCATCGGCCCGCACGGGTTTGCCCTGCACTTCGCCTCGCTGGTGGAAACGCGTTGCGTCGCGCTGCTCGACCCGTCCGAATCGCGATACGACGCGACGGGCCTCAACCCGTTGTTCGAAGTCGAGTGGATGTGACCCCAGGGTATCCGTAGGGGCGAATCACGATTCGCCCCTAAAACGGAGAGCCGGATCCAAACAACGGGTTGAGTTGCGCCTTGATCAGGTGGCGCCTGTGGCCCATACGGAACGCGGCTGCCAAGGCGCTACAAATATCCCCCGTACTTCTTCACCGCTCCCACCTTCTTCACGAGCTCTTTGAGCCGCGGGGTTTGCGACTTGTGGACCACCATGGTCACGCCCTCGTGCTGAACGATCAGCAGATCCTTGACGCCGAAGGCCGCGACCAATCCCGCATCCGAAAAGGCGGTGACGCCGGACGACTCGAGCAGCACGGCCTCACCCAGGGCGCGGTTGCCCTCGGCGTCGGGCGCGTTGCGCCGATCGAGCGCGCTCCACGCGCCGATGTCGTCCCATGAAAAGGCCGGAATGACCATGCGAATGCGCTCCGCCTTCTCGAGGATGCCGTAGTCGATGGAGATGTCGGGAATGGCGGCGTAAATCTTCTTGAGCTTGGCGGCGAAAACGCGGCTCTTGGGATCGAGATCTCCCGCTTTCTCGAAAGCCGCCGCGGTCTCGGGCAAGTGCTTGCGAAACTGCTCCCACAAATAATCGACGCGCCAGGCGAACATCCCGCTGTTCCAGTAGTGACGGCCCGAAGCGAGGAAGTCCTCGGCGGTTTTTGAGGAAGGTTTTTCGTGAAAACCCGCCACGTCGAGCACGGGCAAGCCTTGCGCCACGGCCTTGCCCGGGCGCGCTTCCACATAGCCGTATCCGGTCTCCGGACGCGTGGCGCGGATGCCGAAGGTGACGAGGCAATCGCCCGCCGCCGCCGCTTCCGCCGCCGCCTTCATGGCGCGCGCGAACTCTTTCGCCGGGCCGATCGCATGATCGGCCGTGAGCACCAGCATGACGCCCTTCGGGTCGACCCGCTGGATAAGGCGCGCGGCCAATGCCACGGCGGCGGCGGTGTTCCGCCCGCGCGGCTCCGCGACGGTGAGCACGTTCTTCATCCCGCGCGTCCTGTCCTTGACGGGCTTCTCCAGGTTGGCGCTCACCACGAGCCGCGCGGGCGCGGTCTTCCCCAGCGCGCGGATGTTGCGCAAGGTATCTTCGAGCATCGACTGGCGGGTGACCAAAGGCAACAGTTGCTTGGGGTGCTTGGCATTGCTGTAGGGCCAGAAACGTTCGCCCTTGCCGCCGGCCATGACCACGGGATGAAGCATCGAAACTCCTCGATTGGCTGAATCCCTCAAAATTACAAGAAAAAGGGGGCCTCGTGTCGCGGGGATGGTGTTATAATGCGAAAGTGTCCCCATCTGAAGGGACATCCGGATTCGCGCTTCCCTGTCGGATGTATTCGGTAGGCGGGGGACAGCAGGTCCCGGACCGGAAGTGCGGAGGAGCCGCGGAGGAGCGAGAGATGATTGCCCCGGTGAACAGCAAGGCGCGCGAAGCCCATGTGGATTTCCACATGCATTCCACGCTTTCCGACGGGCAGCTCACCGTCCGCGAGCTCATCGACTATTGCGTCGATCTCGGGCTCACGGCCATGTCCATCACCGACCACGACAACCTCGATGCGTACGAGGAAGGTCGGGAGCATGCCGCGCAATCCGGTATCGATTACATCCCCGGGGTGGAGATCAGTTCCTCGTGGAAAGGCCACGACATCCACATTCTGGGTTACCTCTACGAACCCACGCACCTGCGGCTGAACCGCACGCTCGTGACCTTGCGTGAGCGTCGTCGGGCCCGCGCCCAGCGCATCCTGGCGCGCCTCGCGGAACAGGGCGTGCTCATCAGCTACGAAAAGCTGGCGGCGCGCACGCACGGCGGAAGCATCGGACGCGCCCACATCGCCTCGGCGATGGTGGAGGAGGAGTACGTCCCCAGTTTTCAGGAAGCGTTCACCCGCTATCTGGGAAACGGGAATCCGTTAATGGACGGAATAGACAACGAGAAGCTGACGCCCGCCGAAGCCATCGGGCTCATCCGCGAGGCGGGCGGCGTGGCCGTGCTGGCCCACCCCGGTCGCACGAATCAGGACGCCCTCATCGAATCCATGGTGGACAGCGGACTTCAGGGCATCGAGACGTGGTGCCACAGCCATACGCCCTCGGGGTACCGCCGCTACAAGGACCTCGCCAAACGATACGGCCTCATGTGCTCGGGAGGCGCCGATTTTCATGTCCGCCGGGACGACGACCGTTACGCCCCCGGCAGCTTGAAAATCCCCCTTGAAGTCCTCGACAAAATGCGGGAAATTCGGGAAAAGGGATAATTTTCCTCAATTTTTGACACTTCCCGCTCATTTAGCCGCAATCGGTTGAAAGTCCCCCCGGGCGGGGTTAAGATTACCCCCGATGTCCTCCGGAAGGGCTCCCATCAAGATCCGCCAAGCTCGGTAAGGTTCTTGCTGGGTGTTAGCCTGTTCTCCGGATGACGGACAATTCGCACATGCGCAAGGTATCGGCACTCGAAGCGATTTTCGCCCGGGTTTTCCGGCTTTCGGCCGGGAAAGAGTACCTGTTGCATGTTCAGTGGCAGGACAAGAGCCGCTCGCTCTCCCGCCCGATCTCCCCCCGCCTCATCAAGACTCTCGCCGGCGTGGCGCTTGTGCTCGCCTTGGGAATCGGGTGCCTCGCCTGGGAAGCCGGGCATTGGGCCCTCAAGGAATTCCGGTACCGATTCGCGGCAAACCGTCATCAGGTGCATCTCGCCGAGTTGCGCGAGATTCAGTCCGGCCTCGCCACGGTGGAGTCCGCGCTCGACGATGCGTTTCGGCAAGAGCAGCGCATGCGCGCGCTTTACGGCCTCAACCATCCCGGAACCTCGGCGGGCGTCTTCGGCGTCGGAGGTCGCGCCTACCCCGGCGAGAATGAGCTCGCGCTGTCGCAAGGTCTTCAGGAAAAGCTTTTTCACACCGAGCTGAAAGGCCGGCAGCTGCGCGGCAAGATCGACTACACGCTGCGCAACTTCCTGCAGATCCGCGAGTTCGTGGACTACCGGCACAACCTCTGGAACCACACGCCTTCGGTGCCGCCTGCGTCGGGCAACTGGACGAGCGGGTTCGGTTACCGCGTGCACCCCGTGCACGGCCGCTACGCCATGCACAACGGCCTCGACATCTCGGGTAGCCGCTGGACGCCCGTGCACGCCACCGCCGACGGCGTGGTCACCGTCTCCGAGCGCGAGAACGGCTACGGCAACCTCGTGGTCATCGATCACGGCAACGGGTACAAGACCAAGTACGGCCACCTCAACCGCATCCTCGTGGGCAAAGGCGAACTGGTGAAGCGGTACGGGGTGATCGGCTACATGGGCAGCACCGGCACGGCCACAGGCGTGCACGTGCATTATGAAGTGGTGCGCGATGGAACTCCCACCAACCCGCAGCGATTCATTCTGCCCTCGGGTCTGGTCGTCGACTGATTCCCGTCGTCGACACCTTCATCCTCTCCCCAAACTGAAATGACGGTACGATGGCGTCGCCATCTCGCCTGTCGGGGTATTCATATCGTGATGATCGCGTTGCCGTGATCTCGCGCGACGATGATCGCGCTACAATGATCGGGTCAAGATGATCGCGAAGTGATTCGCCCTGACAATGCCGTTCCCGGAACAGCCCCCGAGGCTGCAAGGCTCGCGAAGCGCACCCCCGGTTACTTCGTCCGGTTGAACTCCACGCGGCGGTTCTGCTCGCGACCCTGCGGGGTATCGTTGGTGTCGACGGGGCGGTCGGGGCCGTATCCCATCACCGTCAACCGCTCCGGTGCGACGCCGCGGGCCACGAGGTAGTCCCGCACCGCCTGAGCGCGGGCTTGCGAGAGCTTCATGTTCATCGGGCGCTTGCCGCGGTTATCGGTGTGGCCCGAGACCTCGAGCTCGACCTCCGGCACCGAGAGCAACTGATCCGCCAGGCCGTCGAGCACCGGGAACGAGGTGGGCAGGAGCACCGACTTCCCGGTCTCGAAGTTGACGCCCTTCAGGATCAGTTTCTTTTCCTGCACGGCCAGCTTCGGAGGCGGCGGAGGCGGCACGCAACCGTTCTGGGCGACCGTGCCGGGGATGTTGGGGCACTTGTCGGACCCGACGCAGCGCGTGGCGAACTGCTCGGACAATCCGGCCAGCGCAACCCACGGCTCACAGACGGTATCTCCATCGCGATCGTGCGGCGGGCATCCGTCCGTGCCGTCCGGGCCCTGATGGACATCGACGCAGTTGTCAACGGGATCGGGGATGCCGTCGCGATCGCGATCGCGCACGGGGCAGCCGAACTTTCCGTCCGGTCCCTGCGGCTCGTCGGGGCAAAGATCCACCTTGTCGAACACGCCGTCACCGTCGCGATCCCGCTCCTTGATGGTTCCCGTATAGGTGACCGCCACGATGATCTGCAAATCCGCGGAGGAACGCACATTCATGTTGTAGGTATGGAAGTCGTCCTCATCCACGAAAGGCACATACGTCGCCTCGCGGTTGAACAGGCCCAGACCCGCGCCCGCGAGGAAGGTGAAACCGTTGCGCGTCATGTACTCCAGGCCCAGCGAAATGTCGTCCACTGTGGGATTGCCGCCGGAACCCTCGAGGCGGTTCTCATGCCAGTATTCGCCCTTCACGGAGAAGCGGCGCGGGAGCGGGGTTTCGAAACCGGTGCCCAGCGAGAGGATGGTGTAAAAGTCGTGTTCCAAGGCATAGAGCGGGCTGTTCTTGCGAAGCCCGATGTTGGCGTGCACGAGGGTCGGCCAGCGAAGCGGGGTGTTCGCGAGCTCGGTGGTCGCCGCGCCACCCAGATGCCAGCCGAAGCGGCGCGTGCCGTCGGCGTGGGATTGTTCCATGGACGTCGCCGTGTTGGACGCGAAGTGGTCCATCCGAGTGGGCACCGGCGTGAGTCCGCGTGAGGTCGGCAGACTGCCGCCCGCCAGCACGGCCAGATCCACCGGAAACGGCACGCGCGGAATTGCGACGCCGGGCCAAGCGATTTTCCCCCCGTATCGCAGATCGCCCGGGGAGAACGGGGAGTAGGTGTAATAGCGCGAGCCCGGCCCGTACGACAGCTTCTGAGTGTAAAACGGAAGCGCCACATGCGCCTCGAAGCGCTCGGTGAGCGAGAAGCCGGCGGCGAGAACATGGTTGACGGCGATCAGGCTCGCGGGGGCGTAGTTACCGAACTCCTGCGCGGTGTCCAGAATTTGCGAATTCTCAAGCAGGCTGTTGAACGGGCCCGCTCCGTCCGGAATGTTGAGGAGTCGGCCGTAGTAACCGAGACTGTAGGTGATTTCCTTGGGGATGCGGGCGGACTGGAGGCGGAACACGCCGGTGCCGCCGTCCTCCGCCAGTCCCGCGTGAGTCGCCGTGGAAAGAAGCCCCGCCACCGTCGCCGCGAGGGCAAGGAACCGTAACATTGCGGGCCCCAGAACGCGGCATGCCGCGTCACGGGCACGAATCAGGGAGTGCACGAAGGCGTACCGCTGTACCCGCACTTGCCGAGAAGATTGGTGGTGAGGACCGTGTCGCGGCCGGGCTGGACCAACAGGTCCGTCTGGATTTCATAGCCACGAAGCGGCCCGGCAGTGGTGTCGATGGCCTGGAGCATCACGGTGTGCGAAGCCCCGGTGGTCAGGCGCTTGAACCCGAGCACCTTGTCGAACACACGGCTTCCGTAGGTGAGGTGTGTCCAGTTTCCGGAGCTGGTGGCATTGGCGATGGAGACGAACGGGGTTTCGGGACCGACGGCCACGGCTTTATCGGTGGAGATCACATGAATGGAGTTCAGCAGCTCCGTGGTGTTGCTGTTCTGCGAGGTGCTGCTCCAGGTGGAACTGTCGGTGGACTTGAGGATGACGCCGCCGTCACCGACGATAAACCCGAGCGAGGTTGCGCCCTGGATGTAAATCGACCGGAGATCCCGCGTCGTGTTGCTGTTGCGGGAGGTCCATGTCGAGCTGTCGCGCGTTTTTCTCAGGAAGCCGTTCGCGCCGGCGATCCAGCCGACGGTGGCGCTGGAGGGCGCGAAGCGAATCGAGTACAGATCGTTGGTCGTGCCGCTGTTCCGGGGAACCCAAGTGATCCAGTTGGTCGTCTTGATGAGGGCGCCGTCCTCACCCGCCGCCCAAGCGACCGCAGAAGCGGTCGCGCACACGGAGTACAGGTTCTTGGTCGTGCCGCTGTTCTTGTAATGCCACACCTCTCCGCCATCGAAGGTATGAAGGATGGTCCCGGCATTGCCGACCACCCAGACGTCCTCATCGACGCCTGGAAGGCCGTTCACCTCGTTCAGGTTCACCGTCGTGCCAACGTCGTGGATCGTCCAATTGACGCCCCCGTTGGTGGACTCGAGGATGATGCCGCTGTCGCCCACCGCCCATACGATGCTGGAGGTGGGCATGAACACCGAATTGAGGCGAAGGGTCGTGCCGCTGTTTTGGCGCGTCCACGACGTGCCGCCGTTGGTGGTTCGGAGAATCGTGCCGCCATCGCCGACCGCAACGCCCACGGTGGAGGAGCCGAAGGACACCGAGTTCAACCCCATGCCGAGGGCGATGGAATCGCGGGTGACGCCGTCGACGCGCAGGCGCAGATACCGCACGCCCGAAAGCACGGAGTCCGCGAAGTTGGACACGATGCGCTGCTTCAGCACCGAATACGACGCATTCAAGGTCGGGCTGATGAAGGTGGTGTCGCTCGGGAACACTGAAAACGTCACGGAATCGATGTGCACCGTGTCGGTGCGCGTGGGATTCAACGTGGTGTCGATGGAAAAGATCTTGGCTTTCCAGACCTTGAGCGCGGTGACGGTGACATACCGGGTGGACACTGAAATGGGGCCGGAAGCCGCATCCCCGCTGATGGCGAAAGAATGGGTCTGGGTGGGGGATCCCGGTGAGGTCAGAATGATCTTCAGGGAATCCAGCTTGAAGGTGGTATCGCCTGTCGCGACCTTGGCAAAAGTTCCCGAGCCCGCCCTGTCCAGCTGGATGCGGATGCCGAGCACGCCGGTCTCCCCCGTCTCGCCGGGAGTTTCCTGGGAAAAATCGCAGGAGAAGAGAAACAGGGAAAGCAGGGCCGCGACCAGCGAGGCCCCCATTCCCGTGAATTTCATCTTCATCCCGTGGTGCATCGTGAACATCGTTTTCAGGGGTTGAAGGACATCAAGGTTCCGTTCGCGCCGGCGACCCACCCCGTGTTCGGGGAGGAGGGCGCGAAGGTCACGGCGAACACGTCCGGGGAGACGCCGATGTACTGGGCGTTCCAGCGCGAACCGCCGTTGGTCGTTCTCAGAATCCGGCCGCCGGCGCCCACGGCAAAGCCGTTGTTGGCGTCGATAAAGTAAACACAGTTCAGGGTGGCGGTGACGCCGCTGGTCTGGGCCGTCCAGTTCGTGCCGCCGTTGGTCGTCTTCAGAATGGTGCCACCCGCGCCCACGGCATAGCCCGTGTTGTCATCGACGAAGAACACCGCGTTGAGCGCATTGGTGGTGCCGCTGGTTTGCGCCGACCAGTTCGAGCCGCCGTTGCTGGTCTTGCGAATGGTGCCGCTCGCGCCCACCACCCAGACTAACGAGGAAGAACGCATATACAATGCGTTCAGGGCCGTCGTGGTGCCGCTGGACTGAGTACTCCAGGTACCCCCCGAGTTGGTCGTCTTGCGGATCGTGCCGCTCGCGCCCACCGCCCAACCCGTGCTGCTGCTCACGAACTGCACGGCGTTCAGGGCGTTGCTCGTTCCGCTGGATTGGGTGGTCCAGCCGTTGCCGCCGTTGGTGGTGGCGATGATGGTGCCGGAGGCGCCGACGGCCCAGCCGGTATTGTCGTCGGTGAACCAGAGCGAGTTGAGCTGGTTGGCCGTCCCGGTCACGAGGCCGACCCAGCGGCCCGAACTGGAGGAATACCGGAACGCCGCGCCGCCCGCGCCCACGGCGATGGCGCGCGAAGCGCTGGTCGCGAAGATGCCGATGAGGTTGCCGACGGCCAACGTTTGCGCCGTCAACGTGGAAACCGTGCTGGAGCGATAGCGGATGGTGTTGGAGGCGCCGACCGCCCACCCGTTGTTCGCGTCGTAGTTGTCCACCGAGTTGAGGCGGTTGGTCGTGTTGCTGGTGCCGTTCTGCCAGTTGCTGCCGTTCCAGTAGATGTACTTGCCGGCATCGCCCACGGCCATGATATTGGTGCTGCTCTGGTGGCTCACGGCCCGCAGGTTGGTGCTCGTGGGGCTGGACTGCGAGCTCCAGCTGTTGCCGTTGTACTTCAGGATAATGCCACCCTCGCCCACCGCGATGCAGTCGCTCGAGCTCTGGCAGGAGAGGCCGTACAGATCATTCGAGGTTCCGCTGGTCATCGAGGACCAGGAGGTCCCGTTCCAGCGGCGGATGACGCCGTTGTCGCCCACCAGGATGGCGGAGCCGGTGCCGAACACCGCGATGGCGTTCAGGGTCTGGCTGGTGCTGCTGGATTGGGTCGACCAGGTCGGGGACGCGTCCGTCAGGTTGGTGGTATAAAGGATGGTGCCGTTCGTGCCGATGGCCCAGCCCGTGGAGCTCTTGAACCCGAAAGCGCGCAGGCTTTGGGAGCTGGGCGAGCCGCCCGCCCGTGAAACCCAGCTTCCGCTGACGCCCTGGATAATCGTCCCGGCGTCGCCCACGGCCCAGGCCTCGGAGTTGCTCACGGCCACGACGCTGTAGAGGTTCTCCACCGTATTGCTGAACTCGAAACTCCAGCTTGACCCGCTGTTGGTGGTCTTGAGGATGACGCCGTTTTCGCCCACGACCCAACCCGTCGCGCTGGCGTTGAAGTCGACGTCGTTATATCCGTTGCCGGTCAGGTCGTTGGTCGTGGACCATGCGGGGGCCAAACCCGTGCTGCCGGGGAGGGCATTGGTGCCCGTCGCGCTGCCCACCTTGTTCAAGGTGACGGTGATTCCCTCGACGCCGGTGGTGGGGCCGACCCACGCCAGGTTGAAGGAGATCGTGGAATCCTTGCCCGCGGCCACGTTGATGACCTTGGAACCGCTGTACAGCGGGAGCGCCGTGTTCCAGGAGTGCAGCGGGCCATAGGCCAAAAGCTCGATGTTCCGGCTTCCCGGGGCGACATAGTCGAACGACAGCGTCGACACGGCGTTGGCGGGGAAGAACCCCGGCCGCACCGAATCGGCGCGCACCACGCCGTCCACCTTGAGCACGAGGCGGTTGATGCGCAGCTGATCCTTGGAGCCGCCCGCCGCCGCGATGCTGTCGGGAATCGAGAAGTTGGCCGTGTACATCACATAGCGGGTCGTGAGCGACAGGGGGACGATCAGGGTGCCGGAAGCCTCCATCACCGCCGTCACGGCCGAATCGGCGTGGACGACGCTGTCCTTGGTGTCCTTGACCTGGGCCACGATCTTCCACGTGCGCAAGGCCTTGAGTGTGTAGGTCTTGCCGAGGGTCTGGTTGGCGGTGGACGTCGGGCTGAGCGCCGGCGTCGTCGTGCTCGTGAGCGTGTCGCGGAGCGTGTCGCCCCGGCTCGACGTCAACACCAGCACAAGCCGCTGCAACGTGATCACCGATGCCTTGCCGAGACCGCCCCCGACCCCGTTCACTTTGCCGACGTTCATGGTCAACGTGACCGGAACCTCGGCGGCGGTGTCAGGATCCTCAAAGGCGGGCTCGGCTTGCATCAGGCAACCCGTAAAGAAAAGAACCGCCAGAAGGGCTCCCACAAGCGCGAACGCCTTCCCGGGGAAACCCGGGAAGGACGCCGAAGCGCGCTTGTTTTTGAGGGAGAAACCTTCCATGCGAATCGTCAGGGATGTTTAGTCGTTGATGATGACGCCCGGAACGCCGCCGTTCACGACGACAGTACCGACCTTGCCCACGGTGACCGAGAGGCTGCCCGTGCCGGTGGTGGGACCCACCCAGGCCAGGTTCAGGCTCACGGTGGAGTCGACGCCCGCGCCCACGTTGATCGTGGTCGAACCGCTGTAAAGCGGGTTGGCGATGTTCCAGTTGGCGAGCGGGCCGTAGGCCAGCAGCTGGACGGTGCGGCTTCCGGGCTTCACGTAGTCATGGAACAAGGTATAGGTGCCGCCCGCCGCGAAGAACGAGGGCGAAACCGTGGAGTCCTTGACCGTGACGCCGTCCACCTTGAACACCAAGCGGTTCAGGTTGAGCTTCTGCTTGCTCGTGCCCACTGCCGACGAGGAGATGCTGTCCGGGATGTTCTGGAACTTGGCCTGGTACATCACGAACTTGGAGGACAGGTTCAGCGTCAGGGTGACGGAGTCATTGACCTGGAGCACGGGGGTGGTCGCGGAATCCTTGTGGATGACGCTGTCCTTGGAGTCGCGGACGGTGACCACGGCCTTCCAAGTGCGAAGGGGCTTGAGGGTGTAGCTCTTGCCCACCGTCTGCGCCGTCGTCGACGTGGCGTTCAAGGCGGGCGTGGTGCCCGACGTGATCGTGTCGCGGATGGTGTCCTTGGCGCTGGAAGTGAGGACGACGATCATCTTGCTGAGGCTGATGACCGACCCCTTCGAGAGCGCCGTGCTGACCGGGTCGAGCCCGACGCGCATGTCGATGGACGCGGTGCCTTCCTCGGACGCGGGCGTGTTCGCCTGGTCCACGAGGCACCCCGCGAGCACAAGGCTCGCGGCGAGCGCCGTCGCTTTCGTGATTCGATTCAGTTTGAAGTGGTTCATGGTTCTTTCCTTGTGAGAGGTCCGTGTTGGTTTCTGTTGAAAGTGAATGGACAGTCGTGCTCTGGGCTCAAACGTTGTTGGAAACGGAAACGTTCTTCGCGAATTCGGCCTTTGGGAAAACGGCGATTCCCCTCCACCTTGGAAAGCGGAAGGGAATTCGCCGAATTTTCCTTACGGCAGGGGGTTCGGCTCGGGGGTTCCGTTGATGGTGACGGTGTTGACCTTGCCGATGCTGACCAGCGCCTGGCCGACGGCCGTGTTGCCGTTGGGGCCCACGTACTTCAGCGAGCGGGTCACGGTCGAGTCGTTCCCGGGGTTGATGACGGTGCTGTCCTTGTACAGCAACTGGCTGGGGCCATTGCCCAGATTGCCGTAGGCCAGGAGCTTCACCATGCGGTTGCCCACGGGGACGTAGTCGTAGTACAGCGTCGACACCGTCGGCTTGAACGGGAAGTAGACCTTGGTGGAATCCACCACGTTCACTCCGTCCACCTGGAGGACCAGCCGGTCGAAGTTGATCTTCTGCTTGACCTTGACGGCCGTGTCGGACGATCCGATGCTGTCCGGCAGCAGGAAGTTGGCCTGATACATCACGAACTTGGAGTTCAGGCTGAGCGCGATGACTGCGGTATCGCCCGAGAGGATTTCCGTCAGAACCGACACCGAATCCTTGTGGATGGTGCTGTCCTTGGCGTCCTTGGTCCAAGCCACCAGCTTCCAGGAGCGCAGGGCCTTGAGGGCGTAGTACTTGCCCACGGTCTGGCTCGCGGCGACGCTGGGGCTCAGCGCCGGGATGGTGCTGGGCGTGATGGTGTCGCGGAGGGTGTCCCCGGTGTTGGAGGTGAGAACCAGGACCAGCTTGTTGAGGCTGATCACGGCGCCCTTCTTCAGGGTCAGCTCCTGGGGGATACCGACGCGAACGCCGAGCGTGGCAGGCGCGCCGCCCTCGGACGAGGAGGCCGAGCCCTCCGAGTTGAAGCATCCCGAAAAGAATGCCAATGAGGCCGCCAGCAATCCCAGCATGGCCATCCGCTTGAAGGTGAACTTACGCATGATCTTCTCCTTGTGAATTTGAACGTTTCCGTTTCCGTTGTTGAGCACATTCGACATTTGAAACTCCTTCGGCGTCAGTCGAGCGGGTTGCCCGGCGCCTCTCCATTCAGGGTGACTTTGCGAACCTTACCGATGACGACCAGAATGCTTGCCGTGCCGGGCCCGGGGCCGATGCCGGGTTCCGTGCCGGAACCCGCCCAAGTCATGTTCATGGTCGTGGACGAACCGCCTTGAGTGGTGGCGAGCAAGGAAGTGTTTCCGCTGAACAGCGGAGCGTCGCCGTCGAGCGGCCCGCCCACCGCATTTTCACCGAGCTCGCCGTAGGCGACCAGCTCGACGTTGCGGTTGCCGAGCGGCACGTAGTTGTAGGCCATCGCGATGGGCGCCGCGAAGCAGGCACCCGGGGCCAATACGGAATCCATCACGACCACCCCGTCAATCTTGAGGACGAGGCGGTTAAGGCAAAGGCTGGTCTTTTCGCCGTTGGCGTCGTAAACGCTGTCCGGGATGCTGGGCAGCCCCACCTGATACGTCGAGTAACGCGAGGTGAGGTTCAGCGCGACTTCAAGGGTGTCGCCGTCCTCGAAGTACGGCAGCGGCGTGGAGTCGACGTGGACCACGCTGTCGTTGGCGTCCTTGGTGATGGCCGTCACACTCCATTCGCGGTCAGTGAACAGCGAGTATTTCTTGACGATCGTCTGCGGCACGACCGAGTTGACGTCGAGGCGCGGATTGGAACGTTCATTCAGGGTATCGCGCACCGTGTCGGCACCGGCGCTGAAGGTGACGACGAGTTCCTTGAGCGGAACGAAGCGCGCATTGGCGCGTTTTTCCAGATTGAGCGTGTCCACGCCGACCACGCCGAGCGTGACGCTCACGAACGCCGCAGCGCGAGGTTGGTGCACGGGGAAGATGTTGACTTCGATGCAGCCGGCGATCGGCAACATGAACGCCGATGCGAGTAAAATTTTCACCACAGCCGCGCGCCCATATACGCGCGTACGTTGGGTGAGGCGCGCGATGCGGGAAAGGCGAAGGGTTTCTGGCTGGATCGGACGCATGATTTTGGACGTGTATTTTAGAATTCGTCAACTCTGACGTAACGTCATATGTGAATCTGAATTATGCCATCTTGGCAAGGCATTTGCCCTATTTTTCGATTTTTATGGGTAGGCGATTGTCAAATTTGCAAACCCGAAAAGACCAAACTTGTAACGCCTTGTATAAAAGCGAGTTACCACTCCCTGTCCGGCCCCTCACTTTTGGGTGGGGTCCTGCTGCGAGCGCTCTGATCCTGCCATCCCCCCAAATTCCCGGAGAAATGGGACTGAGTTCCACAAAATTTTTTGGCTAATAAAACACGATAATGAGTATTTAATACAATCGATTTTCGAAGGCGGGAGACTTGCCAAGACAAAAATTGGACACCTTCGGAGCCTATGAGGGATTTAGGGGGGGCAACGCCGAAACAAAAACCGAAAAAAAAGCCGAAACAAAAAGGCCTCCGGAGAAACCGAAGGCCTTTTTGCTCGAAGCCCGGATTCGCCCCGGACGGAAAATTCAAGTGGTGGGCACTGAAGGGGTTGAACCTTCGACCCGCTGATTAAGAGTCAGCTGCTCTACCAACTGAGCTAAGTGCCCCCTTGAGACGAGCAAAGGTAACTCGCGCTCCGCGGGATTTCAACGCCGCAAGGAGTCATACTCCCCCCTGCGGAAACGGCTAGCGTGCGACGGCCCACTGGTACTTGAAGACGCCCGCGTTCATGCGAGGCACCTCGACCGTCTCACCCGCTTTAAGATGAGAAGCGGCCCAGACCTGCCGGCCCGAGAGGTCGAACACCTGAAGCCCCGCCATGCCGGTGGGAACGAGCAAAGAACGACGCCCCATGCCGGAGAGCAAGCCCCCAAAAGCACGCGGCTTGGCGGCAGGAAGCACTGAGACCCCTCCGTCGTAGCTGATTTTGTGAAGCCTGCCCTTGGTCACGTCGACGGTGTCGATGACACCGGTTTGGGAGCCGCGGGTGATATAGTAAAGCGCCCCATTGGTGGGTGAGAACTTGAGGCCCGTAATGCCCGACACGCCGGTGGCGAAGGTCACCGTGTCACCTCCGGTCTGGGGGTTGATGCGCTTGATCCATCCACGCGTCTGGGTGTTCGTGTTCGGAAAGTCGCCGAAGAAGAACTGGCCGTTATCCTGGGGACGGAAATTGGCGGCGAAATCTCCCGCGATGACGCAGTTCCCCTGGGCCGTCGTGTTGTTGCTGTAGTGGCGATAGGAGAAAATCGGGCGCACCTGGTTGGTGATGCTGCAGGCATTGGTCGCCGAGCCCGTCGCATAGTTTCCCTCGCAATTGCCCCACCCGTAGTTCCCGCCGGCGACCAGCGTATCAACCTCTTCCCAAGTCGCATCGCCGACATCCGCCATGAAGATGCGGCCGGTGCTGCGCTGGATGCCGAAGGTGTAGGGATTGCGCATGCCCGTGGCATAAATCGCTCGATATTCGGCGGTGGCCGTGCCGTAGAACGGGTTGTCGGCGGGAATACTTCCATCCGGGTTGAGGCGGAGAATCTTGCCGAACAGCGACGTCATCTGCTGCGAGGTGGTGGTCACCTCGTGCTCGCCGACGCCGAGGTAGATCTTGCCGTCGTTGCCGAAAATAAGCCCGCCGCCCATGTGCCACACGGCCTGGGTTGTCGAGCCCAAGCCCGAACTCGCGCCGTTGCAGTCCACATTCTGGCAGGCGAACGAGCCGCGCGCGGGCAAGGTGGGCAGCTCGAACAGGATGGTTTCCTGCGCCGTGTCTGCGAGGTTGTTCACGACCGTGAAGCGGCTGAGGCGCATGCGGCTCGTATTGGCGGTGGAGCCGTTCGCCGTGTAGAAGACGTAGAGGTACCCGTTGGTCAGAAAGTTCGGATCCAGAACCAAGCCCTGAAGGCCGCGCTCGGTGTTGTAGTCCGTCTTGAGCTGCAGGTTCATGACCTGTTGGGACAGCAACGTGTCGTTGCGGACGACGCGAATGCGGCCCTTCTGCTCTCCGATGAAGAGGCGGCCATCGGCGGCGAAGTCCATGCCGGACGGGCTGAAGAAGCCGTTGGCGATTTGGGTTTCGGTGAAGCCCGCAGGCACGATGGCCGCGTGGACGGGGGCGGCTGCGGCCAAGGCGAGACCGGCGAGGGCGAAGGTGGAACGGCGAATCGAACGACGGATCAGGTGACGCATGCGATGGATCTCCTTCGCGTCGGCGGCAGGAAAAATGTGCCGCGCGCGTTTTCTGAAAGTTACCGCCAAAACCGCCGTTTCACGCCATGTTTTCCGCCCATCACGCCTCAGAATCGCTCAATGCGCGCAACAATGCGCATCGCGTCCAAGACGATGCGCATTGCGTCCTAAATAGTGACGTTCACGAAAAACATTTTGTCCTGAGCGTCGAAATCGCGCGTCTCATGCCGCATTATTGCGGAAATCGAAGGGCGCGCCGCCAATGCGCGGGATATATTCAAAAGGCTCCCGGCCCCGTGCCGGTCCGGCGCGGACGATCGCGCGAAAAGCCGCGCCGCCCGCCCCCAACAGGAGGTTCTCGTGGGAATCATCGGAAACCGATCAACACCCAGAATGGCGCTCGCCCTGGCGGCCGGTTTGCTTGCGGCGTTCGCCGCGCACGCGCAGGTGTCGAGGCCGAACGCCTTGTGGTTCAACAAGGTCATCAGCCTCGAGCGCTCCCGGCAATTATACGTGGCGCTGCACGCGAACATGTGGGTGATGTACGACCTGCCGCAAGCCGTGCTGTTCCAGGCATGGCAGGGCGGCACCGCGGGGGGCGCCTTCGTGACCGGCAATATCGCCGCCGCCACCCCGCAATACTGGTTCTTCACCTCGGCGCCCCAGTTTCCGCACGTGTGGCGTCCCTCGGGCACGAGTTATTTCAAGGACAGCGTGGCCGAGTATTTCGCGAGCTACACCAACCCCGCCCACATCAACACCACCACCTACTACGTGTCGGGCAAATGGCCGCGCCAACCCATCGTGCCCAAATGGGGCGGCACGTACCGATCGTGGAGCGTCTACAACGGGTCGGGACAAGTGCTCGACGCGGAGATCCGCTTTCGCGCGTATCTCGTCAACAACGCCACCAACGTGCTGACCGTGAAGTTCGGGCTCATCCTCCCCAACAACGGCGGAGAGATCACCGTGACCGAGTCCCCCGAATACTCAAGCGTGCCCTCGGGGAACCACCTCGTCCGCACTTTCACCTTCTCCAACATTCCCGCAGGCCATCAGGTCCGCCTTGAAAAACTCGGAGGCAACAATCCCGCCGCCTGGGCGGTCACCTCCGGATCCGCCACCATTCAGGGATCGGCAATGGTGCAAACCGCCAACGGCCAAACCGTTCTGGACGGAACTTTTTAAGGGGCGCGCCATGAAGACTTCCAACATTCTCCTCCCCGTTCTTCTGGGCACACTCCTCCTCTCCGCCCATGCGCAGCGCGCGGGAGACAGGCAACCCGTGGCCGGGGCGCATCCGTCCTATACGGTCACCGACATCCGTCCGACCACCGGCTCGACCGCCTCGAACGGCACGCCGTGGCCCGCCACCGGCGGCGCCTTCTCCTTCCCCGTCGGCGGCATGGACTTCATGGCGGACGGACGCCTCGTCGTCACCAGCTGGCGCGATCCGTACGAGGTCTTCATCGTCAGCAAGGAGATCGTCGGCGCAAACCCGAAGTCCGCGACCCTCACCAAATTCGCCACCGGCCTCGTCGAGGCCATCGGCGTGAAGGTGGTCAATGACTCCATCTACATCCTGGAGAAAGATCAGCTGACGTTGCTGCTCGATCACGACAACGACGGCAAGGCCGACGAGTACCGCGCCGTCTCCTACGACTGGACCAAGTCCGTGAACTCGAAGGAGTACGCGATGGGCCTGCCCTTCGACGGGACCTGGTTCTACGCGGCGTACGGCGACCCCACTGTCAGCAACGCGACGGCGGTGGATCCGGTTCCGGCCGGACGTCAGAACGGCGTGTTGCGTTTCAAGCGGGACGGCACGACCGAGGTGTTCACGGGCGGCTTGCGAGTGCCCGGCGGCATGAGCTTTGCCTTCGGCCAACCCTGGGTGACGGAAATCCAGGGCGGCTACCGCCCCTCCAGCGTGGTGTACAATCCCAAGGCCGGGCGATTCTACGGACGGCCGATCAACGGGCCTGCCGTGTTTCAGCCCACGACCGTGCCCGTCCCCAAGGCGGACAGCTTCCCCTACGACAGCCCGTCGCTCACGCGCGCGCGCGCAAACCCGTTCGTGTTGAACCTGCCCTTCAAGAATACCGGCACGTCCGGCGCCGGCCCCATCGGCTGGCAACGTTCGCCCGCGCAGCTCGTCGAAATCAAGTCGGGCCCCTTCGCCGGGCAGTTGCTCGTCTCCGAATCCGACAACGGCGAGTCCGGTTCCGGCGAGATGATCCGCGCCTTCATCGAGCAGACCGCCGACGGCGAACTGCAGGGCGCCGTGTTCCACTTCACGCGCAACACCGCCTTCGGCGGAACGGCCGCGCCCAGTGGCTTCAGCCGCAACGCCTGCATGTCGCTCATCAACGGCCCCGACGGCAACATCTACTGCGCGGCGAACGGAGCCACGGCGGCGGGCTGGAGTCGCAGCACCAGCGTGGGGCTGGACCGCATCACGGTGAGCGCCGCGGCGACGCCCTTCGACATCCTGGCCCTGCGCAGCACGGGTCCCAACACCTTCGAGTTCGAGTTCACGCAGCCCCTGGCCGCGAGTCTGGGCAATGATGTGAGCGCCAACCTCGTCGTGCAGCGCTGGTGGGATCGCATGTCCGACGAATACGGCTGCTGCCGCGTGGGTGTCGAGAACCCCGCCACGCGCTCGGTGAAAAGCGTCGCCACGATGACGGGCTTCACCGCCACCGTGCAAGCCAACCGCGCCAAGGTCACGGTGACCTTCCCCGACGGCCAGCTCGCCATCAACTGGCAGTACTACTTCCGCTGGTCCGATGCGATGAAGAACGCTTCGGATCAAACCTTGTACGGCGTCGAGGCGTTCTACACGCTCAACGCCTTCGGCCCCGCCACCGCGCCGGTGGCCGTGGCGCCGAACCCCGAGCGGAGTCGGGGATCCTCCGCCGACGCCCCCTTCGACCTCGTGATGCTTCCGGATGGGGCGCTCCGCCTGAATCTGTCTCTCCCCGACGCCGCACGTTACCGCGTCACGGTGGTAGGGCTGAACGGACGCGTCACGGCCACCCGCCGCGGCACCGGATCCGGAGAGGTTCTGCTGGCTCCGAATGAAATGCCCAAGGGCGTCGGGTTCGTGCGCGTCGAAACCCCGGATCGTGCCTACGCCCGCATCGTGTCCCGCTGATTGTCGATCCGCACCGTTAAGGAGATTCGCGTGAACCTTGGGAAAAAAAACCTGTCAAAGCTTCTATCCATCGCGGGCGTCTGCGCGCTCGCCGCAACGCTTTCCGCGCACGCCCAAACCTCCGCCGACTCCGGCTGGCGGCCGCTGTTCAACGGCACCAACTTCAACGGGCTGTATGTTTACGCGGTCGGCACGGGCGTGGTGAACATCGCCACCGACTCCGCCGTGGTGCGCATCGGCAGCCAGACCGCGAGCAACGCCATGTTCCGCGTGGACAGCGGCCGCATCCGCGTGAACGGATCGCCCAACGGATACATCGGCACCATTCGGCAATACTCGCACTACCGAGCCCGCGTGCAGTACCTGTGGCCCACGAACACCTCGTCCACCGCCAACGCCGGCATGCTCGTCCACATCGACAGCGCGCAGGTGCGCGGCGCGGGCTTCAACAATTCGAACAACCGGCCCCGTTCCATCGAAGTCAACATGAAGCGGGATCAGAACCACCCCATGAGCATCTGGGCGGCCCAGAACCTCGGCCCTTCCATGATCGCCTACGTTCAGGACTCCTCCATCGCCATCCCCTTGTGGACTCCGACAGGCGGCATCCCGTGGGTGGTCAACCCGTCCAACAAACGCACCGTCGCCTCGTCCCTCACCAATTCCGAACTGCCGCTGGGCCAGTGGAACACGGGTGTTTACGAGCTGCGCGGCGCGGACAGCGGCGCGTTCACGCTCAACGGCCAAACGCGCATGCGCATTTACGACTTCCGCGCTTCGACGACTTCCACGGGACACTTTGCGGCCGCCAAGTACAGCCGGGGCAACATCGTGCTGCAGTCCGAAGGCGCCACCATTTTCTACCGAAACTTCGAGGTGCAAGAACTGGATTCCGTCACCGGAGTTCCGTTGTACGCCACCACGGCGATCAAGGCGGCCATGGGAAGGGATTTGGGGGTTCGCTTCGCGGGCTCAACGTCTTTCCGGGTGGCTTACACGGGTCAGCCCTTGCGCGTGGCGATTCCTGCCGGTTACTCCGGAATTGCGGTGCACGACTTCAGCGGACGTCGCGTGTGGAGCTGGCGCGGAACCGAATCGAGCGTGCTGCTCCCGACCGGCCTGCAATCCGGCGCCCTGCTGATCCGTCCGCTGCGTTGATTCGCCGGCGCGTTAATCTGTTAAATGCGGACCGAGCGAACGCTCGCTAAAACCGAATCGTCGCCACCAGCGAGAACGGCTCCATTCCGGGGCCGATCGCGTAACGCTTCGGGCTGTCGAAGTCGGACAGCGAGGCATCCACCATGCCGTCCATGATCGCGTACACGTTGAGCAGCGCCATGCCCCAGTAATACTGGTTGCGGCGACGGCGGAAGATGGTGCGATCCTCGGTCAAGCGATCGATCTCGGCGGCATCTCCCTCGGCGCGCGCCGTCGCGAGCGAGGCGTTGAGCGACTCCACCACGTTCTGCCGCGACCAGGCCGACACCGCCGACGCGCCCAGCGCCATCCAGAGCAGCCCGAACTTGCCGTAGCTTCCGTTGTACAGCTGGGCGCCGCCGGGAAGCGCGAGGCCGTAGAAGAAGGCGCGCGTCGCCGAGCGTTTCGGCTCCACGGGATGGGCGCTGCGCCGCGCGATTTCCACCGCGTCCGCAATGCCGTAAAAATGCAACCCCAAGGCCCACGCCATCTGCGAGTTGGCGAGGTCCGCGTATTGCAGGCGCAGGCCCGCGTTGCGGCGCGCGACGCGGGCCCAGCCCTCGAGGTCATCCTGCGCCGAGGCATCGCCTTGCGCCAGGCGCACGGCGGCCGCGTCGGCCGAATCGAGGTTGCGGCGAACCTCGCGATCGCGACGCGGCAGATCGGTGCGCAGGGTGTACAGCGACGCGCCCAGGAGCGCCACCTCCATGCCGAGCAGAAACGAGCCGCGCACCGGATGCCCCGAATAAAACTGCCCGCCGCCGGGAAACACCAGCGACAACCCGGCCGTGACCGGCACCGAAACCTTGCGTCCGGGAGCGCCCCAATCGTTCACGGGCAGGCTGTCGAGCTCGGGAATGCCGGAAAGCGGGCGGGACTGGCCGAAGGCAAGGAAAAAGGAAAAAGGAAAAAGGAAAAAGGAAAGGCGAAGGGCATGGAAGAACGGACGGCCAAGGCGGCCTGCAAAACCCTTGCGCATGAACGAGAAAGGTAGTTGGGAGGGGGGCGTTGAGGAAGCTGCGGGGGCCCCGCGTCGTCGTGGGTGGTTGGTGCACTCCCTGAGGTTTTTTCCCTGCAGTTGGTAGTTGGTGAGGCTTCGGGGGCTTCTCTTCGTCGTTGGTGGTTGGTAGCGATAATTCCACCGGCCGGCCTCCAACCACCAACGACAGGGGGACTCCCTCGAAGCCGGGTAACAACTACCAACATCGAAGCCGAGCCGACGCGGAGTCTTCCGTGTTCCCGAAGAGTCTATTTTCTCCCCATGCGCGTCGGACTCATCAACATCGGCGACGAGATCCTCGCCGGAAAAATCCTCAACAGCAATGCGCGAGACCTCGCGCGCTGGCTCGGCGAACTGGGTCACGAAGTCGCCTTCATGCTCACGGTCGCCGACGGCATCGAGCCGCTGGTCGCCGCCCTGCGGCAAACCCTCGACGACGACTCCCCCGCCCTGCCCCGCTGCGACATGCTCATCCTCAGCGGCGGCCTCGGCCCCACGCACGATGATCTCACCCGCGACGCCATGGCCGCCTACCTCGGCACCGATCTGGTGAAGAGCGACGAGGCCGAAGTCTGGTTGTCCGAATTTCTGCGTCGGCCGGTGGCGGAGATCGGCGCGGGGCAGGCCCTGCAGCTTCTGATTCCGCGCGGCGCGACGGCCCTGCATAATACAACGGGCACCGCGTGCGGCATCCGCTTCACCCACAACAAATCCGGGCGGGATTGTGCGGTGTTCGCCTTCCCCGGCGTGCCGCGCGAGTTCCGCGCGCTGTTCGACGCGCATTGCCGCCCGCTGCTGGATCGCGGCGAAGGCCGCCTGCTTCGGCGCCGTGCCGTGACCTTCGGCCTTCCCGAGAGCCGCCAGCGCGACGCGCTGCGCGGCTTCGTCGTGCCCGCGCCGTTCCGTTTCTCGTCACTGCCCAATGCGACGGGCGTCACGCTCGCGCTGGAAACCTTCGCCCCCGCCGCGGAGCTTCCGCGACTGGAAGCCGCGCTCGACGCAGCCTGGAACGATTTGCTGTCGCGTCTTCCCCCCGAGTGCATCGTCGACCGCGCAGGGTCCCCCCTTGTCGAAACCGTGTTCCGCCTGCTGCACACTCGCAAGGCCACGGTGTCGTGCGCGGAATCGTGCACCGCGGGTCTCGTGGGATCGCTCTTGACCGAATTGCCCGGTAGCTCGGCCGTGTTCGAAAAAGGATTCCTCACATATTCGAACGACGCCAAGCGGGAATTGCTCGGCGTGCCGGAATCCGTGCTCGCGACGCATGGCGCGGTGTCGGAAGAGACGGCCCTGGCGATGGCACGCGGCTGTCGCGCGGCCGCAGGCTCGGATTACGCCGTGGCGGTGACGGGCATCGCCGGGCCCGACGGGGGAACGCCCGAAAAACCGGTGGGATTGGTTTATGTCGCCGCGGCCTCGGCACAGGGTGAAGTTTGCGCCCGGCACCAGTTCCGGGAAGACCGGGACGGGAACCGCCGTTTGAGCGCCTATACCGCCCTGAACCAGCTTAGATTGTTGATTTTAAAGGATTTAAAGGAAAAATAAAAAAGACCCAAAAATGCATTGCACAGGTGAGCAGTAGTCATTAGATTATCGCTCACAACCCATTCAGGAGCGCCGCCATGAGCGAGAAGACAAGCGATAAGATTGAGAAGAACGTGAAGAAGTCCGAGGCCAAGTCCGCCCACGAAGAGAACGCGGGCAATGCGCAAAAGAAGCGCGCCATCGAGGCCGCCGTCGCGCTCATCGAAAAGAACCACGGCAAGGGCTCCATCATGTCACTGGGCTCCCAGGAGTCCACCGACATCCCCGTCATCAGCTCCGGTTGCATCCAGCTCGACATGGCCTTGGGCGTGGGCGGCTTCGCCAAGGGCCGCGTCATCGAGATCTACGGGCCCGAGTCCTCGGGCAAGACCACGCTGACCTTGCACGCCATCGCCGAGGCGCAGCGCGCCGGCGGCGTGGCCGCCTTCATCGACGCCGAGCACGCGTTCGACGCGCTTTACGCCCGCCGCCTCGGCGTGGACATCGACAATCTGCTCGTGTCGCAGCCCGACACCGGCGAGCAGGCCCTCGACATCTGCGAGACGTTGGTTCGCAGCGGCGCGGTGGACATCATCGTCATCGACTCCGTGGCGGCCCTCGTGCCCCAAGCGGAAATCAACGGTGAAATGGGCGATTCGCACATGGGCCTGCAGGCGCGCCTCATGTCGCAGGCGCTGCGCAAGCTCACGGGCATCCTGAGCCGCTCCAACACCTGCCTCATCTTCATCAACCAGCTGCGCATGAAGATCGGCGTGATGTTCGGCAATCCCGAAACCACCACCGGCGGCAATGCGCTCAAGTTCTACGCCTCGGTGCGCCTCGACATCCGCAAGATCGCGTCGCTCAAGGAAGGTGAGGAGGCGGTGGGCAGCCGCACCCGCGTGAAGGTGGTCAAGAACAAGCTGGCCGCCCCGTTCAAGCAATGCGAGTTCGACATCTTGTATGGGACGGGCATCTCCCGCGAGGGCAGCCTGCTCGACATGGCGGTGGACCTCGAAATCGTGCAGAAGTCAGGGACGTGGTTCTCCTACGGCAAGGACCGCCTCGGCCAGGGCCGGGAGAAGGCGCGCGACTTCCTCAAGGAGAACAAGTCGATGGCGGCCGAAATCGAGGCCAAGATCCGGCAGGCGCACCACGCCGACCGGGTCGGCCTGAGCAACCCGGGCGACACGGGCTCCCGGGAGCCGGCCGGAGACGAAGAATGGTCCGATATTCGGGTGACGGGGGAGTAATCCCCCGAATTTCGCCGAATTTCCGAGTTATTTCACTTTCATTTTCCCGATTTCCGGTAGGCCCAAAAGAGGGCCGGGATGGGTATATTGGGTTCAGAGGGTTTCCCCTGTCGGCGCGGCTTCGACCCGCCAGCTCGGGCAATCTCAATGAGTTAACGGCGGTACTCCCGAGTGGAACCGCCCCGCGGTCAGGAGCAACGGGTTCACCCGATAGCTCCGGCCCCGGTGAGTAAGATGCGGAGTGTCCCGGCAGAAGTCACGATGACGGAACCCGGGGCCAAGGCGCACGATGGTAAAGACCGTAGGGGCGAATCACGATTCGCCCCTCATCGGACGAACCGGGTAGCGCGCCACCCGCAAGTGTGTATCGCGACTTCCTCCGGATGGGTGGAAGACCGCGGGGAGCTCCCTACGACGGACACGGTGTTCGGCGGGGGACTCCCCAGCGGTTCGCGACTCTCCCCTTCCAATCCCTACTTCACGAAATCGATGGTCTTGGCCTCGCCGTGGCAGCAGTCCACGGTTTGGGGCGTGAACCAAGTGGATGAATCCACGATTGTGGAAGAATCCAAAAACTCCGAGTAATGCAGGACCAGAATCCGTTGGGGTTCGGTCAACTCGCCGAAGCAGTTCATTCCGGCAGACAAGCTGTCACGTGTGCCATCCTGCCGTTCACGCAGGAACTCATTCCCGACGGGAAGTTCATCACTTCCGTCCCAGGTCACGCAGATGTTCATCCTGTATTCGGTCGTGCAAGCGCAACCGGGATCCGCCCCACTGTCCTTCTCCTCCAGACAACCGACGAGGCCGAAGCCGAGGAGGCACAGACCGAATCGAAGGGATCGCTTCATACCGTTTCTCCTACCGACGAAAGTCCACCGTCTTCGCCTCGGCGTGGCAACAGTCCGTCGTGGGAGTTTCGAACCAACCGGTCGAGTCGACCGCGGTTCCGTTCCGAAGCAGGATGATGCGCTGCAAGCCTCGCCTCCACTCGCCGAAGCAGCGCAGGGAGGGCTCGAGCAAATCTGCGGTGCCGTCTTCCCGTTGGCGGACATAGGCCAGTGTATCGGGCAAGGATTCGGCACCATTCACGGTGATGCAGAGATTGCGCCGATACTCGAGCGTGCAGGCGCAGTCGGGCGGGTTGTTCCGCGGCGGCGGATACGGGACGCGAACGGTGTCGCCGCCGCGGCGGGGGGCGCAGCCCCCCAGGAGCAGCGCGACCGCAACGAGAACCCAAGGCATGCGGGACATCCTCCGGCCCCCCTACTCTTTCCCTGAAGAACGTGCGATCCGGTTGCGATCGATCCACCATCCCCACAGGACGAGCAGCCACATGGCGTGCCCTGCCCAGGCGATGGCGCCCACGCTCGGGGGTGGCGGACCGAAGAGGTTGCCGAGTTGCATGACCGCGAGAAAGGCGACGAGCCCCCACAAGGCCCAGTTTCCCGTGCGGTTTTTGGCGACAGTGGAACGGGTATAGAGCCAGATGCAAAGCGCGTAGAGCCCGAATTCGACGACGAGCGTCCAAGGCAGCGAGTTCCAGAGGCCGAGGCCCACCTTGAGCCCGCCGGGGACGATGGGCAAGTCGGGGCGGTGCGTGAGAAGGTCGAGGAACCAGTGGCTGAGCACGAGTGCGGCGACCACAACGGCGCCGCGCAGATTGCGGCCGATGAGCGCGTAGGCCATGGCGACGGCCGAGGCCCAGAACGCGCCGGCGACGAGGCTATGCGTGACGGGGTAATGCTGGAAATCGAGCGGGGTGACGGCGGTGATGCCGGGGACGATGGCGACGCGCTCGACACCGAGCAGGAGCAAGGTGGGCCACAGCAGGTCCACGAACTGCGCGGCGAGGAAGAGCATGCCGAGCGACGTCTTGGGCGCCGCCTTTTTGGCGGCGAATCCGAGGGCGAAGTGTCCGATGAACATGGGGAGCTCCTGGGTGACCGAATTTGGCAGGGCGCTTTGAGTTACATCCGCATCAATGGGCGATGGGAAATGGGCGGTGGGCGATGAAAATATATGCGACGTCATAACGGTCGTGATTGTTGATAGCCCATTGTCCACTACCCATTACCCATTGAATATCCGTCCGCGCAAATCCTCAACAGCTTTTTCACCCGTCCCTCCACGTCCTCCGCCAAACTAATCTCCGTGACCATCGACACCGTCCTGACGCCCGCCGCGAAAAGCTCCGGGAGGTGATGCGCCTTGATGCCGCCCATGGTGGTCCACGGGTGACGGGTCAATTTCGAGAGCCGAATCACTTCCGCGAGTCCGAGATGGTGGAGATGTTCCTTGGTATTCGTCGCGAACATCGGCCCGATGTTGATGTTGCTCACGGGCTGGTCGTTGGCTGCGAGGACTTCGGCTTCGTTGTGCGTGGACAGGCCGATGATGGCGTCGGGGCCGAGCAGGCGGCGCGCTTCGACGGGGCTCATGTCATCCTGCCCCAGATGCACGCCGTCGGCGCCGATGCGCGCGGCGACCTCGACATGATCGTTGATGATGAGGGTCGCGCCGTGGGTCCGGCACAGGGCGAGAACCGTGCGGGCCTGCTCCTCGAAAGCCCGCGAGTCCAACGTCTTGTCGCGGAATTGAATCAGTTTCGCTCCGCCGCGCAGGGCGGCTTCGACCACCGCCGGAATCGGCCGCCCGGCGGTGAGACCGCCGTCCGTGACGAAGTACAGGGGGAACGTGCCGGGCAGGGGGCGCATGCCCGAAAAACTACCTTTGCGTCCCTGAACAAAGGCCCCGAATCCAACGAAAGGCTCTCTGCCCCATGGCCAAGAAGTCCACGAAAGCGTCCCCGAAAAAGTCCGCGTCCGCGAAGAAACCCTCCAAGCCCGGCAAGAAGCTAAAAGTCGTGCTCGCCTACTCCGGCGGCCTCGACACCTCGGTGATCATCCCGTGGCTGGTGGAGAACTACGACGCCGAAGTGATCGCGTATGCAGCCGACGTGGGCCAAGGCAAGGTCGAGGTGGAGCCGCTGAAGAAGAAGGCGCTGGCCACCGGGGCGTCGAAGTGCTACGTGCTCGACCTGCGCAAGGAGTTCCTCGAGGAATACGTGTGGCCGACGCTGCGCGCGGGCGCGAAGTACGAGGGCCAGTACCTGTTGGGCACGTCGATGGCGCGCCCGCTGATCGCCAAGCACCAGGTGCTCATCGCGGAGAAGGAAGGCGCCACCGCCGTGTCGCACGGCGCGACGGGCAAGGGCAACGATCAGGTGCGCTTCGAGCTGACCTACCGCGCGATGAACCCGCGCCTCAAGATCATCGCGCCGTGGAAGGATCCGCTCTGGAAGATTCGCTCGCGCGAGGACGCCATCGAGTACGCCGAGGAGCGCAACATTCCGCTGACGGTGTCGAAGAAGAAGATTTACTCCGAGGACGGCAACCTGTGGCACCTCTCCCATGAGGGCGGCGTGCTGGAGTATCCCGATCAGGAGCACGAGTTCGACATGCTCAAGATGGGCGTGACGCCGGAGAAGGCCCCGAACAAGGCCGAGCACGTGCTCATCGAGTTCGAAAAGGGCACGCCCGTGGGCGTGAATGGCAAGAAGCTGGGCGCGGTGGCGCTGCTCGAGAAGCTGAACGAAATCGGCGGCAAGCACGGCGTCGGCCTTGTGGACATGGTGGAGAACCGCCTGGTGGGCATGAAATCGCGAGGCGTGTACGAGACCCCGGGCGGCTTCTTGCTGTATCGCGCGCACGAGTTCCTCGAACAGCTGACCCTCGACCGCGACACGTTGTCGTACAAGCAGCAGGTGGCGCAGAAATACGCGCAGATGGTGTATGACGGCATGTGGTTCACCCCGCTGCGCCAGGCGCTGGACACCTTCGTGGACAAGACGCAGGAGGTGGTGTCGGGCTGGGTGAAGCTGAAGCTCTACAAGGGCAACGCGACGCTGGCCGGCATGGACAGCCCGTTCTCGTTATACGACTCCGGCTTGGGCGGATTCTCCGACGTGGAGACGTACAACCAGCAGGACGCGAACGGGTTCATCCGTTGCCTCGGACTGCCGCTGCAGACGCGGGCGCTTCTCCTCGGCAAAAAGAATCCGGTCAAGTTTTAAGGGTTTATGATTCGCGGCGGCAGGAACCTTGAGGGCACAGGCTGATGAAAGTCGGCGTCGTCCTCACCGCCGGCGGATCCGGCGCCCGTTTCGGCGGGCCCATTCCCAAACAGTTTTTGGAGATTCGTCCGGGTCTCCCCCTCCTTCGGTGCGCGCTGGAAACCTTCCATGCCTTTCCGGGCGTGGAGGCCGTCGCGCTGACGCTTCCGCCGGATCGCGTGGCCGACTGGACCCCGCTCACGGCGGAGTTTCCCAAGTTGCGCGTGGTGGCGGGCGGACCGGAACGCTGGATCTCGGTGAAGCACGGCGTGGAATCGCTGCCCAGGGACGTGGACGCCGTGCTGATCCATGACGCCGCGCGCCCGTTCACGCCCTGGAGCGTGATTCGCCGCTGCACGGAAGTGTTGGCGCGCGGCACATCGGTGATCGCCGCCGTGGGCGTGCCCGACACGGTGAAGGAAGTGGCGGGCGCCTCGGTGACGCGGACCCTCGATCGTACGAAGCTGGTCCGCGTGCAGACCCCGCAGGCCTTCCCCCGCGCCGTGCTGGACGCCGTGTATGCGCGGGGCGTGCCGGCGGGACCCGCACCGACGGACGAGGCGATGCTCGTGGAGGCGGCGGGGCATCCGGTGGAGTGGGTGGAAGGGAGCTTCCTCTCCCGCAAGGTCACCACCCCCGAGGATTGGGAGTGGGCGGAGTGGACTCTCGCCAGAATCGAGAAGGGAGTTCTCCATCTTGAAGACTAAAATTGGAATCGGGCAAGACAGCCACCGCGTCAAGGAGACGAAGGACAAGCCGTTCGTGCTGGGCGGGGTGACCTTCGACGAGCCTTTTCACCTCGAGGGCAACAGCGACAGCGATGTGATTCTGCATGCGATCACCAACGCGATTTCGGGGGTGACGGGGAAGCCGATTCTTGGGCCAGTTGCCGACAAACTGTGTCAGGCGGGAAATACCGACAGCAAGACCTATCTCAAGCTGGCGCTCATTGATTTGGCGGGAATCGGGTTCAAGGTCGGACACGTCTCGGTGACGATTGAGTGCGCGAAGCCGAAGATCCTGCCGAAGCTCGACGCCTTGCGCGCGAGCGTGGCGTCGCTGCTGGACGTCACGGTCGCGGACGTGGGTATCACCGCGACGAGCGGCGAAGGCCTGACCGATTTCGGGAAGAGCCTGGGGATTCAGGCGTTCGCCGTGCTGACGGCGGAATCGATCTAGGCCTGCGCCTTCAACCGTAGCTTCGCCACCGCCTCGATGTGGCTGGTTTGCGGATAAAAGTCGAACACCCGCATATCCTCCAGTTCGTAGGGCCCCGCCAGCAATTCCTTGAGATCGCGGGCCAGCGTCACCGGATTGCAGGAGACGTAAACCAGTTGCGGCACGGGTCGCTTGATCAGCCACGCCTTCACGGCCTTGTCAAGCCCTTCACGCGGCGGGTCGATGACTGCGGCGCGCGGAGACACCTTGTCGAGGGGGTTGCCGCCGGGCGTGGTCACCACTTTCTCGAGCGCCTCGGAGAAGAACAGTCCGCTCTCCCCCACGTTGCGGCGTGCATAGGCCAGCGCGTGTTTGTTGAACTCGATGCACACCACCCGCTCGAAACGATCCTTGAGGAACGCCCCGAATAGCCCCACGCCCGCGTACAAATCGAAGGCCACCGTCTGCGGCCCGCCCTCAAGCCCATCCATCACGTACGGAATCAACCGCTGCGTCATCTCCAGATTGCTCTGGAAGAACCCGCGCACGGGAAAGGCGATATCCCGGTCGAGGATGCGAACGACGACCTCGGTGTCGGGGTTCTCGTCGGCGCGGGCCAGTTTCTGGGTACCGTCGACCGCGACATGACCGTAGGCGAGGAAGCGATCCGGGCCTCGGGGATGCGCGCCGCCCGCGAACAGGGGCGCAAGCGCGGGATGCGCGACAGGACACTCTTTCACCCGCACAAAGTGGTTGGCTTTGCGCCCCTGGAATCCGACCGCGCCGGAGCCGTCCGCATGCACCTGCACGCGGTTGCGGTAGGCGAAAGGCGAGCCGGTCTCGATCCGCAGATCCGGTCGATCGAAGCCTGCCATGCGTCGCAGCGAATCACGAACGAGCTCCAGCTTCAGGCGGGATTGGGCCGCGGAATCGATATGCAGCCAATCGCAGCCGCCGCAGACTCCCGCGAGCTTGCACGCGGGCACGACACGGTCCGGCGATGCCGTGACGACCTCGACGAGGCGGGCCCGCGCGAAATCCTTCTTGCCCTCGACGATCTCGACGACGACGGCTTCCCCGGGCAGCACGCCGGGAACGAAGACCACGCGGCCGTCATGGCGCGCCAACCCTTCGCCGCCGGGGATCAGTTTTTCGATTTGGAGGGAGACAGGCACGCGGAAAAGTTAGCTCACAAGGAAGCGCGGCAACGCAGCGAAGTGCACAACACCATAGCAGCACAACAACAAGAAACGCAAAGCTGTACAGCAGTACATCAGTACATCAGTACAACAATAAACACAAAAGCCAGAACTCAAACCTATTGCTGTACTGTTGTGCGGTTGTAAGGCTGTTTTGTTGTTCTGATGCTGTACTGACTTCCCTACCCCGGTTCGGGCCACGGATGCTTCGGATAACGGCGCTTGAGTTCCTTGCGAATCTCGATGTACGAACCTTTCCAAAACGCCGTCAGGTCCGATGTTTTCTGCACCGTGCGATAGTTGGGCGCGAGGATGTCGAAGGTCACGTCCTGTCGCCCCATCAGGATCTTGAACCGCCCTTGCATCCCGACGAAGTCGCCGAGGCGCGCGGAGAGTTCGGGCGGCGTCTTGTCGAAATAGGTGATCTTCCCGCGCCTCGGCCCGGGCAGTTTCGCCGAGGTCGGCGCCTCCCGATCCAGAAAGGCCGACAGGGACCCCCCCAAATACTCCCGGAGGAGGGATGACACGTTCACCTCCTGAAGTTGCTTGACGCTTTTCTTGCCCGTCGCGGCTTCATGCCACAGCAGTTCCCAGTCCTCGTCGCCCAGCTCGGGCATGCCGGTCTCGGGGCACAGGCGGTGCGCCAGCTTGATGCGCAGGAGTAATTGACGCGCGTCGTCGTCGAAGGGCAGCTCGATCTCACCGGAGCGAAGCTTTTCGACCAAGGCCTCGGACGCGTCGGCCCCGCGCGACAACGCCTTCTCGCGACGCGCAAGGATGAGCCCACGGAACATCAGGCGTTCTTCGCGGCGTTGTCGCCCGGTCTTTTCGTCGAACTCTTCGACCAACTTCCACTCGCAAAGGCCGGGATACTCCGCGCGCACCCATTCCGGATCAACGGGCAACACCAGGGGAAGCGTGGTTTGCCGCGCGCGATCCTTGCCGCCCGACTCGTGAATCTCCAGCGCCAGTAGCGCCGTGACGGAGGCCGGGACCGTTGCGACGCCCTTGCGGCCGTCGGCGAATCCAAAGGCGCTCCCGCCCTCCGCCCGCGCGGCAAGGCGCTCGATGTACACCGGCAGGAACAATCGCGCGACCCGCTCACGCAAATCACCGTCACTTGCGGGCTCGGTGGCGCGCGCCTTGTCGAGCAGGCCGAGAAATTGGTGGAACGCGCCGGAAGCTTCGCGATCCGCGTTGCGAGGCTCTGCCGCCAGCGCTTCGCCCAGCGTGTACAGGTCGGACGCGGAGTTCGCGCTGCGACGACCGGCCGACAGCACGGCGGCCATGGCCGCGACCTGGCGGCGGAACTCGCGATCCGGCGAGGCGGCCGCATCGTATAGCACGCGGGCGAGCTCCGGCGCGGCGGGCCAGGCCAGCAGCGAGCGCCCCAGCGGTGTGATGCGCGAGTTCCGCAGCGCTGCGATGCGACCCAGCTTGGCCTCCGCGCGCTCCCAGCGTGCGGGATCGGGAGGCGTGGGCCAGTGCGCCGAAGACTCGGCGCCCACATTTCCGGCCTCACCGGCTGGTGTCGTGTCCGTCAGCGCGTGCCACGCCAGTGCAGGCTCCGAAAGCTCGATGCGGCGGATTTCGGGCTCCAAGTGATCGGCCATCACCGACTCGCGCATCGCATCCCATAAGCGCACGCACACGCCGGGGGCGACGCGGCCCGCGCGTCCCGATCGCTGCACCGCGTTGGCGCGCGACACGCCCTGCAGGTACAGCGTATTCAGGTCGCGATCCGCGTCGTAGGAGGCCACGCGATGAAGCCCCGCGTCGATGACGGCCGTGACACCGGGCACCGTGAGCGAGGTCTCGGCGACATTAGTGGAGAGAATGACCACGTTCTCACGCTCCGGCGCGCGCAAGGTCGCCTGCTGCGCCTCCAGCGGCATGGATCCATGAAGCTCGCACAGGCGTAGCCCCGCCGAACGGCACCAGGCCGCGACGGCGTCTCCGCACCACTTGATCTCCCCAGCCCCGGGCAGAAAGACGAGCACGGATCCGGACATCCCCGCCTGCAGATCCTTGAGCGCACGCAGCACCTGTTGCGGCAGCGGCTCGCTGAGGCGGGGAGGCTGGTGACGGATCTCCACCGGAAACGTCCGCCCCTCAACAGTGACCTTGCGCGCATCGGGCAGATACGATCCGAGCCCTTGCTCGTCGAGGGTGGCGGACATGACCACGAGGCGGAGATCGGGACGCGTCGAGGCGCGCAGGCGACGGCACCACAGCAAGGCGAGGTCCGCCTCCCAGGCGCGCTCGTGGAACTCGTCGAGCACCACGGTATGCACGCCCTTGAGTGACGGGTCGCGCATGAGACGTTGCCGGAAGGTTCCGTAGGTCTGAAACAGCACGCGCGTCTCCGGGCCGGAGGCGCTTTCAAAGCGAACCTGATAACCGATGGTTTTCCCGAGCGCGTCGCCGTGCTCCTCCGCCACGCGGGCGGCCAAGGCGCGCGCGGCGATGCGACGAGGCTGGAGCACAAGGACCTGGCCGTCGTCCTTGCCGTCACGAAGCAACCAACGAGGCAACTGCGTGGACTTTCCAGTGCCCGGCGGCGCGGAAAGGATCAGGGCTCCGGAAGCTTCGAGGGCGGCGAGGATTTCCGCCCGCGCGGCGGTGACGGGGAGGGAATGCGGTGCGGGCACCGCTGAAAGTTACGAATCAGGCGCGTGAACGCGGTTACGGCGCAAGCTTCAGCACGTCGCGCGCAGCGCCGATGCGGAGATCAAGAATCCTCAAACCGCCGCTCAGAGACGCCGGAAGCGCGATCGACTGCGCTCCGGCTTCCATTCGTGCGTCGAGTGAATACAGCAGGGATCCGTCAAGCCCGTAGATCGATGCGCGCACGCGTTCGGAACGCGTGAGATGAATGCGCAATGCTCCGTTTTCGAGGCGTGCGCCGAACACACCGAGGCGACCGGGGAGAATGGCGCTCGACGAGACGGTAAAGCCCCGGATATCCGACCACGGCCCGACACCGGTCGGATTCTTCGCCCGCACGCGCCAGTAGTTCTGCCCGACCATTTGCGGCCCTGTCATGAGGATCGTGTCGCCGATGGTCGAATCTTGATAATAAAGCGAATTGAAAGTCGTGCTATTCCCGATTTGCAGGTGGTATTGCGCGGCGTAAGTCACCTTGTTCCACATGAAGATGCTTCCCACCCCGGACGACGTCGAATGAAAATTCGCCGGCGACACCAAGGTCGTCACCCCCGGCAGCGGAAGCGCCCCGGTCGTGAAGGAGCGGATGGAGGACCATTCTCCCGTACCGACGTCATTCTTCGCGTTCACACGCCAGTAGTAGGCGGTGTTCCCCGCAAGCACGCCCGACACGACCGAGGTTTCCGAAACGTTGTCGTTGAGGATCAATGCCGTATTGAAAGCTGGATCCGTCGAGAGCTGCACTTTGTACCCCGTCGCACCGGCCACCGCATTCCAGTTCAGGGTCGGTTCAGGCGACACGCCCATGGCGAAGGCCGCCGGGGCAACAAGCGTGGGAACCCCCGGTAGGCTCGCCGCCGTCGTGAACAGCCCCAGTTGCGACCACGGCCCCGAACCGTATTGATTGCGGCCACGCATCCGCCAGTAGTACGCGGTACCCGGCGACAGCGGACCTACGGTCCGCGGCGATCCCGTCAAAGCCGAATCGTTAAAGGCCGTGGTCCCGAAACCCGTCGACGTGGAAACCTGAAGGTGGTACCAGATGGCGCCGTTGACCGCCCCCCAGGCGATCGCGGGAGAAATCGCGATGCCCGTGGAGAAGGTCTCCGGTGAGACGAGCGTCGGCGCCACCGTTGGCGCGACATCGGCGCAGGATGCCCCCACGGCCCTCAGGTAATACATCTGCCCGATGATGTTGAGTTGGGAGCAGGAGAAGTTCCCGTCCGCAGGCGAAAACGCCGAGTCGTTCGCCAGGCGCGTGAGCGGAGGCCCGGAGTTGGCGCCGAGGCCCGAGAGCATGTCCAACTGCTGGTCCGCGCCCGTCGCCTTGTAGTAGAACAGGTTGCCGATGCCCGCGTTCGCCGTGAGCACATCGATGAGATCCGACATGGCCGTGGAAACGGCCGAGGCCGAAAGGGCGGCGTTGACGTTGCCGAACTCCGTGATCCACACCGGCTTTCCGCCCGTGATGCCGGAAAGCGCAGTGATCATCGAATCGATGCGGGATTGCAGGATGACCTTGGTCAAGGTCGGAGCCCGATCGTCGTACGGATATACGTGCAGAGAGATGTAGTCGGGGCGTACGTTGACCGGTAGCGCCGCGAAGGCCTGGCTGACATACGCCGCCGTCCCCAGGTTGAAGACTCGCGTGAAGAGCGTGCCCTCGGCGAGGTCCGCCACCAGCGAGTCAAAGCGGGACTGGCCGAGCAATGCCAGCGCGCCGCCACTCGTGAGCTTGGTCACGAGCAGCTCGCGCGTCATCGGCCTGAGATCCTCGCCAGCCTCGCGGATGAACAGGGGGCCGAAGGCGATTTTCGCGGTGCTGTCCTCCCGCTTGATGATACGATGGTAGTTCGCGTAGATGGCGGCGTATTGGGCCGGAAGCAGCGCGGGAAAGAAGTTGGGCTCGTTTCCAATCTCCCACACCGTTCCGGTGATGGCGGGGCTGCGCTGCTTCTCGCGCCGGATCGTCTCCACGATTTGCAGGCTCTCGGCGGCCGCCAGCGCCGCCGCATCGGGCGTGTACCACGTGTATACGGGCTTGGCGGGCCGAGCGCCGCTCACGTTGTACCATGCCGTGAGCGACTGCGCGAAGGCCTCGAAGGCCGCCTGCGACTGCGCATTGCTCTGACCCAAAGCATCGGTGCGCACACTGAGCTTGGCCACCTTGCGCAGAACCTTGTAGCCGGGCAAGGGATCGTTGTCCGGGTTCACCGAGGAGAATAACGAGCCCGTGGAGACATGGTAGTTGCCCTCGAGGGCGTAGTAGGGCACGCCGAACTTTTGGGCGAAGGCCTTGCCCCCGGTTCCCACGAATCCGAAGCGCGCGTCCGCAGCAGCCGCGGAGTTCGCCAGTGCGGCCGCAAGTCCGAGGGAAACCCCGAGGGAAGAAATCAAAGAGCGCGTGAAGTTCATGATCGATAACTACCGTTGATCTTCACATAATCATAACTCAGATCACAGGTCCAATACGTCCATGCCGCCACGCCCAGGCCGAGGTCGAGGCGCACGGAGACTTCGGCCGCTTTCATGCGCAACGCGAGGTCCTCTTCGTCGCGCGGCAGCGGCAAACCGTTCGCGAACACACGTACGCCGCAGAATTCAAGCGACAACCGGTCCATTTCGAGCGCGGCGCCCGAGTACCCGGCGGCGGCCAAAACCCGTCCCCAGTTCGCGTCGCCCCCAAAAAACGCCGTCTTCACCAAGGGAGAGTTGGACACCGAAAGGCACACCGCCTTGGCATCTTCTTCCGAAACCGCGCCGACCACGTCCACGGTGATGAGTTTGGTCGCCCCCTCGCCGTCGCGGACGATGGCACGCGCCAGATCGCCCATGAGATCGCGCAAGGCCGCGTCGAAGGTCTTCGTTTCCTCCGAAGACAACGATGCGTAGTCCACGCCGCTCGCGCCGTTGGCGAGCAGGATGACCGTGTCGTTGGTGCTCATGTCGCCGTCCACCGAGATCGAATTGAAGCTGCGATCCACGACGCCGAGGAAGGTCGGCCGATACGCTTCGGGCAACGCGATGTCGGTGGTGACGTAAGCGAGCATGGTCGCCATGTTCGGGCGGATCATGCCCGCGCCCTTGGCCGCACCGCCGATGCGGACTTCACGATTGGAAAGATGGAGGGTTCTCTCCGCCGTTTTGGCGAAGGTGTCGGTCGTCATGATGGCCGCGTGGAAGGGGGCCTCTCCGCCGCCCCGCACGAGCGTGTCGATACCGCGCCGCAGCGCGTCCATGGGCAGGGGTTCGCCAATGACTCCCGTGGAGGACACGAGCACCGCGCCGCGGGCGGGACCGCCCGCCGCCACGGCGGCGGCGGCGGCGCGCGCGTCTTCCAGACCGCGCGCGCCCGTGGCCGCGTTGGCGCAGCCGCTGTTGACCAGGATGTGGGACACCGGCGCGCCCGCGGCCAGCGCCTCGCGGCACTGGATCACCGGAGCCGCCGCCGCCTTGTTCAGCGTGAAGGCCCCGAAAGCCCGCGCGGGCGGCTCGCTCGCGAGCAGGCCCGCGTCGGGCTTGCCGTTCTTCTTGATGCCGCAGGCCGTGCCGGCGGCGGAAAACCCCTTGGGAAAAGCGACGTCTTGCATGAATCCCGTGTAGAACGGGGGAAAACGAGGTCCCGTCCGGGGCGAAAAATGCTAAACTCTGGACACATGAACGTGGGCCGGACAGGGCCCGCGTTCTTTTTTTGTCCGAGGAGATAGCGTCATGTCCGACAAACTGCCCATGGGTCGGGCCGCGTACCAGAAACTGCTCGCGGACCTAGACAACCTGAAGAAAATCGATCGTCCGGCGATCATCGTCGAGATCGCGACCGCGCGCGCCCAGGGCGACCTGTCCGAGAACGCGGAGTATCACGCCGCCAAGGAAAAGCAGGGCATGATCGAGGATCGCATCCGCGAGATCGAGGACAAGATCGCGCGCGCCGAGGTGATGACCGCCGACCCCTCCGAGAGCCCGCACGTCATCTTCGGCGCCGTGGTGTCGGTGAAGAACGTCGCCACTGGCAAGTCCATCGAGTACACCTTGGTGGGTTCCGACGAAGTGGACCCCCTCCAGGGCAAAATCTCCAGCGCGTCCCCCATCGGCCAAAGTCTCATCGGCCGGAAGAAGGGCGATGTGGTGGAAGCCGTGCTTCCCAAGGGCAAGGTGCAGCTGGAGATCCTGGGCTACCGCTGACCTCCGGTTCCAAGACCATGTCGGTTCTCGCGTTCACGGGCGATGACGCGCTTCGGCGCCAGGAGGCCTTGGAGGCCGAGGCCGCGCGCTGGGAATCGGCCGAGGACGGCCCCGCCGTGCGCGAGACGCACCACGGCGAGGAGCTCGATCCGGCGGCCGTGGCGCAGTCTTATCAAACCCCCGACTTGTTCGCCCCGCGCAAGCTGCTCGTGCTGCGCAACTTCGATCGCGTGCGCGCCGAAGGTCGTGATCTGCTGCTGGAAACCTTCCGCACAGAGAATCCGCAGGCTGTGGTGCTCCTCGAAGCCGAGAAGCTCGACGCGCGCCTTGGCTGGGTGCAGGCGCTGAAAAAGTCCGGCAATCTGTTCGAGTTCAAGCTACCCTACGGTGAAAAAATCCCCGCATGGCTCGTGGAGCGAGCGCAAAAGGCGCACGGACGTCGGCTCACGCACTCCGATGCCCTGCTCCTGCAGGAGATCGTCGGCAACGACACCGCGGAGCTCGACCACGAGCTGGAGAAGCTCGACACCTTCCTGCCCAAGGGCGCGAGCATCGGTGCGGAGGCCATCCACGCCGTGGCCAGCCCGCTGAAGTCGCACACGGTGTTCGAGTTCCAGAAGGCCGCGGGTGCGGGCGACATGGCCGCCTTCCTGCCGGCGCTGCGCAGCCTGCTCGCCGAGTCGGGGAGTCGTGAAAGCGGCATCGGGCCGGTGATCCTGTTGTACAACCACTTCCTCCGGCTCGCGCGCATCCGCGCCCTGCTCGACGAGGGGGCAACCCGTCAGGATATCGTCGCGTCCGTCAAGGTGAATCCGTACATCTTCGACAAGGAAGGGTACATGGAACAGGCGCGGAGACGACCCCTCCGTCGTTGGAAACGCGTGCTGGCGCGCCTGGCGGCGCTGGAGCGGGAGATGAAACAGGGACGCTACGCGCTGCGCTTCGAAATCGAGTCGGCGCTGGCGGCGGTGACGATGTGAGCGAGGATAAGAGGTAAGAGGTAAGAGGTAAAAGGTTGGATGGTGCGGACTGGAAAATGGGGTTTGCGTAATTCTCTCAAACCTCAACCTCCCACACCTCTTACCTCCTACCCCTTACCCCCCTACCTCTTCGGAACTAGCTCCCCGTACACCCGCGCGATCGAATCCATCTCGGCGTGCACGTCGAAGAACTCCGCCGCCCACTCCGGGGCTGCGGCGGCGACGCGGCGCAGCATCTCGTCGAGCGCGGCGAAGTCGTTGTAGGGACCCGCGGGCACCGCGTCGCGGGGCGCAGGCAAGCGATGCGCCGCCCAAGCGGCCAGCGCCGCGCCGCGCCGCCGGTAGCGGGCCGAGCGCAAGAGCCGGTCCACAAGGCGGCGGCGCCACGAAGCCACCTGCGCATCAGCGGCCGTCTCGAAAGCGGCGCGAAAGGCCGCGCGCTCGGCTTCGGAAAGGGCGTCACCGCGCCGCGCGAGCAGTTCGAGCGCGCCGGCGCGCGCCGCCGTGCCGCGACGGGCCGCGAGCTCGGCCAGCGGCGAGGCCGCCGGCTGAGAAAAGTTTGACGCAGAGGCCGATACGGCGGCAAGCTTCGCGGCATCCTTGGCAAATGCGGCGAGTTCCGTCTCGACGCGCGCGCGGCAATGGGCGGCGAGCCGGGCGCGGCCGAGCAGCTCGGCGTCGCGGCCTTGGCGCGTCAGCGAGAGGAACCAGCCCAAGCGATGGGCCGGCGCCACGGCGCGCGCGCGCACCTCAAGAGCGTCCCAGGTCGCTGAGTGCTCCATCGCCGCGCTATCCATGCCCGCATTCTCCATGTTCAGACCTTGGCGCCCTCGTCAAGCGCCGCATCGCGCGCGCCTGCCTGATCCAGCGCATCGAGCAGGGATTCCTGCGCCTTGAGCGCGGTGTCCTCGATCAGTTCGGCGGAGCGTTCCTCGAAGGCGCGGATGGTCTCATCCATGCGGCGCAGCAGCGCCTCCTGCGCCTCGACGAAGGTGCCGAGCGACTGCAGGCGGTCGAGCACGCCGCCGATGCCTTGGTGGAACATGTCGGCGGTGGCGCGCCACTCCGCCTGCGAGGCGGCGGACTCTTCCCCGCCCCGGCGCAAAATCTCCAGCGCGTCCCCGAGTTGTCCGGTGGCCGCGGAGAGCCCCCCCAACCATTCTTGGGCCCTTGCGACTCCGGCGTCGAGTCCCGAATGCGCTTTGGCTGCAAGCTCGGCGACCGCTGTGGCCTGTTCCTTGAGCGTCTCGTCCCACTTGCCGGCCAGCGCCCCCGTCAGCGCCTCGGTGCGCGCGGCCAAGGCCTGCAGCGATGCCTCCTGCGCTCCCGAGAATGCGCGCAGCGTTTCGCTTTGCGCGCTCAATGAAGTGTCCCACTTGGACGCGAGGCTTGCGGTGAGCGCCTCGGTCTTGCCGAGGTGCGCGTCGAGCGCCTCGCGCATGCCGCGCGCGGCTTCGCCGGCCATCGATTGCAGCGCGGCGCGTCCCTCCGCCTCGCGAGAGGAGAACCCGGCTTGCAAAGCTTCGCCCTGCGCCCGCAGCTTGCCGAGCGACTCTTCCGCCGAGCGGGCCCATTCCGCCTGCGCGGCCCGCAGCGAAGCGACGGCCTCACCGGTGGCGCGCAGCGACGCGGCGCGTTCCTCGCGATCGTGACGCAGCGCCTCGGACAGACCGCCGAGCGACGCGGTGATCTTCTCCGACAAGGCGGGCGCCAGCGGGGCGAAGCCGCCGCGGATGCCCTCCTCAAGCGCCGCGCGCAGTTCGCGCGCCTGCCGCTCCTGATCCGCGCGACGACCTTCCGCCTCGCGCTCGGCCACCTTCACGCTCTCCTCCATGAGAGCGCGGGGCATATCGTGCATGCGATCCTGCAGCCGGTCGACCGAGTCCTTGAGCTCCTGCTGGTTGCGACGGGCGCGCTCGTGCGCTGCGCCCAAGCTCCATGCCATGGCCGCGCTCAGGATGCCGAGAATGCCCGTGATGAAGTAGGCGTCGGCGCGCGCCGGACGCTTGATGCCGAGGCGCTGGGTGCCGAGCCAGAAGCACAGCACGGCCATGACGAGCCCGCTCCACATGAACAGGCGATAGGGGCTGGGGGTCTTGGCGACCGCCTTCATACCGATATTGGTGTCCGGATTGATGGAGGCGGTTTCGGTGTTGTCGGTCATTCGATCGGGTTCCTTCGTTGGCTCTCTTGATCCGGGCGACTCGCGAGTCGCCCTTACCTTCGTTGTCTGTTCTCTGTTGGGGCGCAATATATTGCGCCCTTACCGCCCCTACGCTACTGCGGGGTCTCTCTCCTCTCTGCGCGGCAAGCCGCGCAGGAACAAGTCCCATTTCCGTTCATAGTGATCCAGCATGGCCAAGGCCATGCCCTCGCCGACGTGCGAGAGCGCGCGCATGAATCCCGACCATCCGTTGCCCGTCGGGCTGTGGCGCGTCCACGCGTGCAGCGCACCGCGGACGAGGGACTCGGGATCGGGGAAGGAGCGCGTCTCCCAACGCAACGTGGCGCGGATGAACGCCTCCTCGGCGAGATCGCCGAGGGAAAGCCGGAGTTTTTTCCACGCTTCGAACTCGGCGTCGCGCAGGGCGGCTTCGAGCGTGGGCAAAAGGCGCGTGGCGTCATCGTCGGCGAGGACGGCGGCGGCATGCCACTCCGCGGCGAAAGATGCTTGGAAGGCCTGCAGGCGTCCCGCGAGCGAAGCCCATTGCCGGGCGCAGTCGGAGGCCATATCGTGCCCGGTCTGCAGGTAGAGCATGCGCGCTTCCTTGCGCCCGCCCTTGCCCGCGAAGGTCACGCCGCCGTCGGGATGCGGGACCACCCACTGGTTGCGCTGCAGGAAGGGAAGCAAGGCGCGCGGCTCCAGCCGCGTCTCCCAGCGCTCGCGGAACTCGGCGTAGCGCAGCCGTGCATCGTTGCGCAAACCGTCGAGGACACGGAACGCGCCCTGGGCGACCGCAGGCGCGGCGGCCGCGCGCGGCGCGTCCGGCGTGCGGTCGAGCAAGGTGCGGAGCAGGAGGGTGTGGCGATGCTCCATCCAGCCCGAGAGGCGGGCGACGGAGTAGTCGGGGGTGGGAGGAAGCGTGGTCGCGGCCGCGCCCGACGCGGCAAGACCGGAGCGGAACGGAGCGAGGGCTTTCTCAAGCGAATGCGTGACCGCGTGCGGCAAGCCCCTCACCCCTTGCGGTTCAGATCAACGCCTTGTAGGCGGCCGCGTCCATCAGTTCGCCGGTGCCTCCGGAAACTTCGACCTTGAGAATCCATCCGTTTCCATACGGATCGGTGTTGATGACGCCCGCATCACCGGCAAGAGCGGCATTGACCTCGGTCACCGTGCCCGAAACCGGGGCGTACAGCTCGGCGACGGTCTTTACCGCCTCGATGGTGCCGAAGCTCTCCCCTGCCTTGAGGACCGCACCCACCTTGGGAAGCTCCACGAACACGATGTCACCCAGCTCGCGCTGCGCGTGATCGGTGACGCCGACGGTGGCGACGCCGCCCGCGACGAGGGCCCACTCGTGGTCCTTGGTGTACTGTAAATGGTCGGGAACGGAAGACATGCGCGGCTCTCCTTGGGGGGTCAAGTTAACTTACGGGGCGAAATCCGGCGACAGGGCGGAAGCCTTGGATTCGGCGCGGCGCAGGGGTGCGTCCGCACCGTCTATGCCCCGCCGGAACGACTCGCCGAGGGCCCGTTCCTCGTCGCGACCGGAAGCGCGGAAAAAGGCGCGCAAATCGCGGGCGGCGGTCGCAACCGCCTGCAGCGCGGCGTTCAGGGCCTCGGCCGGTTCCTCCATGCCTTGGGGTGCCTCGGAGGCCGCGCGCGCCGCCTGTTCGCGCAAAAAGCGCGCGCGCTCCAAATACCCCGTCGCGCGGACCTCGAAAGCCTGATATTCCGAATCGCTGAGCGCGCGCGCCAGCGCAGGATCCTCGGCGGCCATGCTGTCCCGCAGCGCGCGCGCCGAGGCCAGCAGATCCGAAAGCAAGGCGCCGGTGCCGGGTTCCCCGGTGATGCCCGCGGCCGCGCCCTCGGACGAGGGCCCGAAGTCGGGCCCGGACGAGGTGGTGACGGAGTCAGGGGCCGCGACGCGCCGGGCGGCGCGATAATCCGCCGTCTTCCACAGGGCTGCGGCCAGGCAGAGCAGGGCGAGCACCGCCGCCACGGCGGTGCGCCACGGGCCGCGCGCGTTCAGCACGCCGATGAACGCCACGGCGGCGAGCGAAAACAGGATCGCGAGGGAAGCGGATTCAGGGTTCACGGAAGTCTTTCGGTCTACTTTCGGTCTTTTCTTTCGGCTATTTCGGTACCGTCGCACCGGAAGGACCCGGAAGGGGTCGGCGGAATATAAAATTTGGGCATGCGCTTCTTCTCAGGCTGGAACGACGTCATCCGGGAATCCGTAGCCGTGCTCGGATACGGCGTGGAGGGCCGCAGCACGCTGGGGCACCTCCTGCGCCACGGTGCCCGCGACGTGGTCGTGCTCGACCGGACCGAACCGGCCGATCCGCTGCCCCACGGCGTGCGTGGCCTGTTCGGGCCTGATTACCTGAAGGGTCTGGAACACGTCCAAGTCGCCTTTCGAGCGCCCGGCGTGCGCCCCCTCGTCCCCGAAATAGAAGCCTTCATCGCCCGGGGCGGGCTGCTCACCTCGCAGGTGGAAGCCGCCTTCGCCCTCGTCGGCCGCGAGCGCATCGTCGGCGTCACCGGAACCGTGGGCAAGGGCACGTGCTGCTCGCTGCTCTCAGCCATGCTCGACGCCGCAAGCATCCCCCACAAACTCGCGGGCAACATCGGAGTCCCCCCCCTCGATGCGGTTCAGGAGTTGTCTCCCGACGAGTGGCTGGTGCTCGAGCTCAGCAGCTTCCAGCTTTCCACGCTGCGCGAAAGCCCGGCCATGGCCGTCGTGCTGCGCACCACCACCGAACATCTCGACTGGCACGCGACGCGCGACGAATATTGGGATCACAAGGCCAACCTCGTGCGACACCAAAAGCCCGGAGACTGCTGCATCTCCTTTGCCGACGCGGAAGGTTCAAGGTGGATCGGGGGCCTCGGTGCGGGCCGCAAGATCCTCGTGGGTTTCTCCGGCGACGTCCGGATTCTCGGGGCCGACACGGGATCGGAAGATGCTGCGAATGAGGTGAGGTGGCCCGAGCGCGGCTTGCGTCTGCGACTCGCCGACATGCGCCTGTCCGGCGCGTTCAATCTGGAAAACGTGGCCGCCGCCGCGGCCGCCGCGCTCGAACTCGGCGCCTCACCCGAGGCCGTCGCAGCCGGGGCCCGCGACTTCGCGCCGCTCCAGCACCGGCTCGAGTTCGTGCGCGAGAAGAACGGCGTGCGCTATTTCAACGACTCCTACGCCACGCGCCCCGAGGCGGCCATCGCGGCGGTGCACGCCTTCCCCGACGACGATCTGGGCCTCATCCTCGGCGGCTCGGAGAAGTTCGCGGACTTTTCGGAACTCGCCGCCGCCCTCGCCGCCGAACCGCGCCTGCGCGCCGTGGCGCTGATCGGGCAAACCGCCGAACGACTGGAGCACGCACTGCGCGATGCGGGCGCGCTGGGTGAGTTGGCCGCCACGCACGGACGCGCGTGGCGGCGCTGCGAAACGCTGGAAGAAGCGCTGGAGTATTTGCGCGGAGAGATTCGCGCAGGCGTGATCCTGCTCTCCCCCGCCTGTGCCTCGTTCGGTCTGTTCGCGAATTACAAGGAGCGCGGCAAGGCGTTCAAGAAACTGGTATCGGCGATTTGACGCATTAAAGCCGATTGATCTTCCTTGTTTTTATGTCTAATTTGACATAATATAAGGGCATGAGCCCGTCCGAAAAACCGCTGATCTGGTTGCACGGAAGCATCAAAACGCCACCGTTTTCGGCAGAGGCACGTATCGAAGCAGGATACCTCCTTCGCAAGCTGCAACGCGGTGACAAAGTTTCCTTGCCCCAGTCCCGGCCCATGCCTTCAATTGGCGCACGCTGCCATGAGCTAAGGATTCAGGATGAATACGGGGTTTGGAGAATCGTTTACCGGTTGGATCCGGATGCGGTGGTCATTGCGAAAGTCTTCGACAAGAAAACCCGGCAGACTCCTGACGCAGTCATCCGGGTTTGCAAGCAACGATTGAGGGATTACGACGCGGATTAAAACAAGAGGAGACGAAACCATGCTTCCTGCGAAACGAAAGAAACTGGAAAGCCGGGGCTGGAAAGTCGGCTCGACCGCCGATTTCCTCGGCCTGACTCCGGAAGAATCGGCTTATATCGAACTCAAGATCGCGCTGGGCGATTATTTGCAGGAAAAGCGAATGAAAAGTCGCCTGACTCAGGCGCATCTCGCTATCCGATTGGAATCGAGCCAATCACGCGTGGCGAAGATGGAAAAAGCGGATGCGTCGGTGTCCGTGGATCTTATGGTACGCGCGCTCTATGCCCTGGGGACGGGCAATTCGGAACTGGCCTCGATGATTGCGGAAAGAACGCCGGAATACCACGCGACGACAAGAAAGCGCGCCAAATAGGACCCTATTGACAGCCGTTACGACTCGCGCTTCAACGGTGTCTTACGAGCGGCGCGCGGCGATGAGCGAATAATTCAGCGCCGTGGGAACGCGCGTGTCGAGGGACTTGAGCCCCGCCGCCTCGAACCAGGCGCGATGTTCGGCCCGACTGTAAATGCGCCCCTTGGTGATCCAGAACAACTGCGCGCCGTACAGCGCCGCCTCCAGCGGCCCGTCCAGCGTATCGTCGAGGAACTCGTCGTGCACCCACAGGGTTCCCCCGGGGTTCAGCGCGCCCGCGAAGCGACCCGCCAACATCGCACAGGTCTCCCCCGGCCAATCGTGGAGCAGGCTGAAGGACAACACCACGTCGGCGGATGGCAGCGTGTCGGTCAGCATGTCGCCCGCGTGAAAGCGCACGCGGCCGCGAATGTCCGTTCCCTTTTCCCGGCAGAAAGCCTCCAGGCACTCGCGCGCCACATCGAGCACTGCGGGGCGATCGAGCACGGTGGCGGTGCCCTCGGGATTGGCGAGCAGCCACTCGTAGGCGTAATACCCGGAGCCCGCGGCGATGTCGAGCAGGTGAAGCTTGCCGCCGGGCAAGGCGCGGGCGGTGAGCGGTGACAACAAGCGCGCGCGACCCGCGAGCCGCATCGTGAGCAATCGCGCAGTCGCAGGATCATCCATCGGCGAGGGCCCGGCGCCTTCCTTCACGTAGGCGATGCCCGCGTCGGGGGCCTCGACGGGTCCGTCGTGACGCAGACGCTGCGCCATCTCGACCACGTCGGGATCCTGCGCGGAAAACGCGAGGTAGCCCAACATGTTCGGCTCGGCGGCGCGCGTGAGCGAACGCCCGGGCCCGGTGAGCGCATAGCGACCGGTGGCGGGATCGCGGACGAGCAGGCCCTGCGCGCACAAGGCCGGGATCAGGACGAGCGCGGGGCGCTCCGCGAGGCCCGTGGCAGCCCGGATTTCGTCCAGCGTCTTCGGCCCTGCGGCCATGTGCTCGAAAAAGTCCAGGTGATGGCTGGCCGCCACCATGAGGCGGGTCTGGAACGCCGCGCGCAAGGACGCCAGCACCGGAGCCGGATCGGAAAATTCGGGCATCGCGTTTTTAATCCTCTCGCGCTTTTTGTTTCGAGGGATTTCCGTCAGCGCATCAGCACGAGCGGAGGCGGGGGCTCCTTCGATCCTTTGCGCGGCTTCATGCGCGCCAGCGCCTCGCTCGCCGCAGTGCGGGCGAGGTGACGCGCGACGAAGGCCTGCGGCACATTCTCGCGCGGACGTCCCCGCGTTTCCCACGCCGCGCTGTCCACGGCCTTTCCGCGCTGCTCCGTCAGCAGATAGGCGCCGTAGGCCCCGCTGTTGCCCTCGCCCGGCTGCAGGCGACGCACCGTGAGACGAACGGCCACGGTGGCCTCGGCGGCGTCGCGCGCCTCCTCCTGGCCGCGCAAGGCGAGCTGGTAACGAATCTCGGTCGCCACGTCCTCCGCGACGCGCGCGGGGTCGAGCCCGGCACGGACGAGATCGGCGCGCGCCGCCGAGTCGAGCGGCGCCACCTCGAAGAGCAGGCGATCGGAGGGCGTCACCATCACGACGCTTTGGCGACTGGAGGACAGGCCGGCGCAGCCCGTCAGAAACATGAGAACAGAAAGCAGCGCCGCGGCGGAAGAGGTCGGGTTTCGCATGGCGCGCAAAGATACGATGTTCTAATTTCGCGGCATGCCTCTCAAAATCCAGCGCGTCTATACCCGCACCGGCGACGCCGGCGAAACTGCCCTACTGGGCGGAAAACGCGTCTCCAAGGACCACCCCCGCGTCGAGGCCTACGGCTGCATCGATGAGCTGAACACCGCGCTGGGCCTGTGCCGCGCCGCGCTCGCCGCCTCGCGCAAGATTCCGGCCAAAGACAAGCGCGCCTTCGAATCGGTGCTCGTCGCCGCGCAGGATCGCCTGTTCGACTGCGGGAGCGTGCTGGCCGCTCCCGGAGGCAAGGAATGGGCGGGCATGCCCGTGCCCGGCGCGGACGAACTCACGGTGCTGGAGAAGTCGATGGATGCGATGAACCGGACCTTGCCCGCGCTCGCCTCCTTCGTGCTGCCCGGCGGCTGCGCCGAAAACGCGTGGCTGCACCATGCGCGCGCCGCCTGTCGCCGGGCCGAGCGTCGCGTGGTCACGCTCGCGCGGCGCGAAACCGTGCCCGCGGAAATCATCCGCTACCTGAACCGTTTATCGGACTGGCTATTCGTGGCGGCGCGGCGCGCGGCGGCGCTCGCGGGCGCTCCCGAGACGCTCTGGAAGCATCCGCTGAGGAAAAAGACCTAGGCCTTGGCCTGGCGGCGTTTGCGGCGCAGCCAGATCCCGTAGGCCGTGATTCCCGCGACGCCGGCCAACCCGAAAATCTGCTCCGCGTGCGTCATGAACGCGAGGTGACGATGCAGGAACGGATCGCCCGCCACCATTTCGCCGCCCACATGCCCGAGCACCGCCGCGCCGATCAGCACGATGATCGGGTATTTGCCCATCAGGTTCGAGAGCAGGCCGCTGGCAAAGATCACGAGCGGAATGGATAGACACAGTCCGAACCAGAGCAGCCCGAGGTGACCGTTCGCGGCCCCCGCCACCGCCAGCACATTGTCGAGCGACATGGTGAAATCCGCCACCAGGATCATCCACACGGCGTGCCAGACGGAGCGGGCCTCACGGTGCGCCGGATCCGTGTCGGTATCCTCCGACAGAAGCTTGGCGGCGATCCAAAGGATGAGAAAACCGCCCGCCATCTTGAGGAAGGGGATGCCCATGATCCGCGTGGCCACCGTCGTGAAGATGACACGCAGGAGCGCCGCCGCGCCCGCGCCCAGGGCGATGCCGAGCTTGCGCTTCTGCGCGGGGAGCGACCGCACCGCCAGCGCGATGACGATGGAGTTGTCGCCCGAGAGGACGATGTCGATGAGGATGATGCTGAGCAGGCTGCCGAAAAAGGCCGCGTTCCAACCGAATTCCACGTGAGCCCCCGAAGGATTGTGGGGGGGAAAGGTAGAAGAGGGAAGGTAGGAGGTAGGGGGTAGGAGGAACACAGAACCCACACTCCCCCACCTCCTACCTCCCACCTCCTACCTCCTACCCTCTACCTTCCTAAATTCCACCCATGCCCTTCGTTGAAAAACTTTCCGAGTCGATGCCTTGGCTGAACCGCATACTGCTGGGAAATGCCATTCACGCCTACTTCACCTGTCTCTTGCTCATCGCCGGCGGCATTTTGCTGCTCTGGCTTGTGGACAAGACCGTGGTGCGCGCGCTCAAACGCTTGACGCGGCACACCGACTCCACCTTCGACGACTTCGCCATCGAAACCGTGGAGCGCTTCGCGATGCCGGCGCTCTATGCGGTCGCTGTGTATGCGGGGCTGCATCGCTTGGCCCTGACGCCGAACCTTGAAAAAACCCTGCGCGCCGTGGTGATGGTGATCGTGGCCGTGCAGTTCGTACGCCTGCTCACCCGCCTCCTGCAAGAGGTCTTGGAGCGCCACATGGCGCATCGCGCCGGATCGGCGGACCTGGCCGAGGCCGAGAAGAAAAGCGTGCGCGGCATCCTCGTGTTCGTGCGCATCCTCGCCTGGCTGCTGGCGGCGGTGCTGGTCATGGACAACCTCGGCATCAAGGTGTCCACCTTCGTGGCCGGCCTCGGCATCGGCGGCATCGCCATCGCGCTGGCGGCGCAGGCCGTGCTCGGCGACCTGTTCTCCTACTTCGTGATTTTCTTCGACCGTCCCTTCCAAGTGGGCCACTCGATCAAGGTGGGCAATTTTCAGGGCGAGGTGGAGAGCATCGGCATCAAGACCACGCGCATCCGCAGCCTGAGCGGCGAGATCATCGTGGTGTCGAACAAATACCTGACCGATAGCCAGGTGCAGAACTTCCGGCTACTGAGCCGTCGCCGCGCGCTGGTCACCTTCGATGTGGAGTACCCTACGTCTGACGCACGACTGCGCGAGATCCCCGGGATCATCCGCTCCATCGTCGCGGGCCTCCCCTTGGCGACACTGGAACGCGCCCACCTCCGCAGCTTCGAGGAGTCGGGCTTGCGCTTTGAGGTGGTGTTCTTCGTGGAATCCCCGGACTACGGGACCTATATGGACTGCCTGCAGGAGTTTCACCTGCAGGTGAAGGCCGCGCTGGAGGCCAAGGGTGTCGGCTTCGCCTTCCCCACCCGGGTGGTCCACACGAATCCCGCAGCCGCTGCGGGCTGACGGAGACCCCCGAAGGGAGTGGGTCGGCAGAGAGCCCCCATCCATTTCCGTTTTATTTCCCGAAAATTGCGGTTTTGTTCCCATGATGTCTCAATGAAACCCCATTGAAACATCTCCGAAACACGCGTTGCGTCCTATTTGCCCCGTCGTCGGATGACCCCGTCACGGCGCCACCGACCGGAACTCTCCGGGCCGGAAACCGGAACGCAACACGAGGGAAACACATGAGTCACCGCATGATTGGATTCTTGACGCTCGCGCTGGGATTGGCCGCCACCGGATGGGGGCAGGACAGCACAAAGGCACCCGGACTCGAGGAACGGTTCGAGGACCTGAAGGGTCAGGTCGAGAGCCTGAACGAAAGTTACCTGACGACCAAAACGACGGTGGACAAGCTGGCGAAAATCAAGGTGTCGGGCTATATCCAGGCCCAGTGGCAAAAGGCCGACAGCGTCGGCGTCGCGGGCGTGGCGGGCGGAAACTTTCCGGTGAACGCCGACCAGCGCTTTCTGCTGCGCCGAGGACGCGTGAAGACGACGTATGAAGGCGCGACCAGCCGCTATGTGCTGCAAATCGACGTCACCCCCGCCGGCGTGGGCATCAAGGACGCCTACGGCACGCTGATGGAGCCGTGGCTCAAGACCTTCAGCGCAACGGCGGGCGTGTTCGACCGCCCCTTCGGTCACGAGATTTCCTACTCCTCCTCCACCCGCGAGACCCCCGAGCGTTCGCGCGTGTTCCAGACGGTGTTCCCCGGCGAGCGGGACTTGGGCGCGAAGATCGAGGCGAACCCCACCGAGCGCATGGGCCTGCTGCAATACGTCAACGCCAAGGCGGGGCTGTTCACCGGCATGGGCCCGACGACGCAGGAGAACGACAAGCAGCGCGACTTCATCGGCCGCGCCGGGTTCACGATTCCCTTTTACGACCTGAACCTGTCCATCGACGGCGGAGCCTCCGTGTATCGCGGCAAGGCCACCAACCTGAATGACACGGTACTGACGATGGGCGACACCGCCTTCATCGTGCGCGGCGACACCGCGTTCCACAACAAGCTCGGAACTACGGAACGGTCGGTGACGGGTGTAGACCTGCAGGTCTATTATACGATTCCGGTCATCGGCGACCTCGTCGGCGGCACCGCGCTGCGGGGTGAATACCTGTGGGGCCGCACCCCCGGCGTGAAGTCCTCCAGCGGACCATACGGGGCCGCCACAACGGCGCTGGTGGAGCGTGAGTTCACCGGATGGTACGTGGTGCTGGTGCAGAACATCGGAAACAAGGTGCAGGGCGTGGTCAAGTACGACGTGTACGACCCCAACACCGACGTGACCGGCTCCGACATCGGCAAGCCGGGCGCCAACCTCACCTCCGCCGACATCAAATACACCACGCTCGGCCTGGGCGTCGTGTATCACTGGGACGAGAACACCAAGCTGACCCTCTACTACGACGACGTGAAGAACGAAACCGTGAACGCGGGGGCCACCAGCGCCAGCCTGCGCCCCTTCACCAAGGATCTCAAGGACAACGTGCTCACCGCCCGCGTGCAGGTCAAGTTCTGACCCGCGCCACGGACGGCTTCCCCGAATTGAAACCCTGAAGCATTCAAAACCAAGGAGACGTTCCATGAACTTCCGCAAGACCATCGCCCTCGCCCTGCTCGCGGTTCTACCCGCGGCGCACCCCACATTGGGTGCCACCACCATCACCGTCAAGGGTTCCGACACCATGGTCATCCTCGCCCAGCGCTGGGCCGAGGCCTACATGGCCGCCCATCCCGACGTGACCATCCAGGTCACCGGCGGAGGCTCGGGCACCGGCATCTCGGCGCTCATCAACGGCACCACCGACATCTGCAACTCCTCGCGCCCCATCAAGCCCACCGAGCGGCAGAAGTTGAAGGAGCGCTACAACAGCCTCGGTATCGAGGTGAAGGCCGCCCGCGACGGCCTCGCCCTTTACGTGCACCCGTCCAATCCCGTGCAGCAGCTGACGTTGGCGCAGGCGCGCGACATTTACCTCGGCAAGATCACCAACTGGAAGGACGTGGGCGGCAACGACGCGAAGATCCTGCTTTACGGCCGCGAGAACAACTCGGGCACCTACGAATATTTCCGCGACCACGTGCTCGAGGGCAAGGACTTCACCGCTTCCATGCAGAGCCTGCCCGGCACCGCCGCCGTGGTGAACGCCGTGACCAAGGACAAGAACGGCATCGGCTTCGGCGGCGCCGCCTACGGCACCGGCATCCGCGAGCTGAAGGTCGCCAAGGACGCGAACTCCAAGGCCGTGGCCCCCACGCTGGCCACCATCAAGTCGGGCGAGTACCCGATTTCCCGCTACCTGTATCTGTATCTCAAGAGCCGCCCCACCGGGGACCTCAAGGCCTACATCGACTGGATGTTGAGCGCCGAGGGCCAGAAGTTGGTCGCCGACGTGGGCTACTTCCCCATCCGCTAACCGACGGAACACCGCGTGAACGCCCTCGACAATGCATCCCCGGCCTCCGGGCCGGGCCCCTCCCGCGGCCTCGGGATTCCGCGCCGCATCTGGGAGGGCGCTCTGGAACAGGGCATCCGCCTGATCGCGGTGACCTGCGTGCTGATGATCGGACTGATCTTCTTCTTCGTGTTTCGCGAGGCCGCACCGGTGCTGACCGGCAAGCTGAGCACCGCACACGCGGTCGTCGAGGATCTCGGCGAGATGGAGTCCTACGGCGCCGAACCGGAAGAGACCGAGCTCCATGCCGAACCCGTGCAGCATGAGGCCGGCGCGGGCGAAGCGCTGGACGCGAAGCATCTCATGGGCACGTCTTGGCAGCCGATCTCCCTGAACCCGAGCTACGGTCTTCTGCCCCTGATCTGGGGCACCCTCAAAGTGACCTTCGTCGCCTTGCTCATTGCGCTGCCCGTCGGCGTGATGGCGGCCTTGTACACCGCGGCCTTCGCGCCGAAGTGGCTCAAGGAAACCATGAAGCCCGTCATCGAAATCCTCGCGGGCATCCCGTCGGTGGTCATCGGCTTTTTCGCGCTGGTGATCCTCGCGAGTCTCCTGCAAACCGTGCTGGGCACCGAGTACCGCCTCAACGCCCTGCTCGGCGGCGTCGCGCTTTCGCTCGCCGTCATCCCCATCGTGTACACCGTGTCCGAGGACGCCTTGGCCACCGTGCCCCGCTCGCTCACCGAGGCCAGCCTCGCGCTCGGGGCCACGCGCTTCGAGACCGCATGGAGCGTGGTGCTGCCCGCGGCGCTTCCGGGCGTGGCCGCCGCGGGTCTTCTGGGCCTGGGTCGCGCGTTTGGCGAAACCATGATCGTCCTCATGGCCACCGGCAACGCGGCGCTGCTTGCCCCCTCGCTGGTCGAGCCGGTGCGCACGCTCTCGGCCACCATCGGCGCCGAGATGGCCGAGGTGGTGTTCGGCGACACCCACTACCGCGTGCTGTTCTTCATCGGCGGCCTGCTCTTCGCCGTGTCGTTCGGCCTGAACGCGCTCGCGGAGATCTTCGTGCGCGGCTACCTCGTCAAGCGCTTCCGGGGGCTGGCCTCATGATCGACATTTCCCCCCGCGCCTCGCTCCGCAAGGCCCTGAAGGGCCGGCTCGTGCTGCTCGCCGCGGGCGGCAGCGCGCTGTTCTGCATCGTCATGGTGCTGTGGATCCTGCTCACCATCGCCATCGGCGGCGCCTCGCATCTCAGTTGGGAGTTCCTGTTCCGTCCGCCCTCCGGAGGCATGACCGAGGGCGGCATCTTCCCCGCCATCGTGGGCACGTTTTTGCTGGTGATGATCATGTCGCTGGTCGGCGTGCCCTTCGGAACCGTGACGGCTCTCTACATGACCGAATACGCCAGCCGCACATCGAAGTTGGTCCGGGTGGTTCGCTTCGCGGTCAACACGCTGGCGGGAATCCCCGGCATCGTCTTCGGCCTGTTCGGCCTCGGCTTCTTCATCCAGTTCGTGGGCGGGGGGCTCGACAAGGTCTTCTCCCCCGAGGGAACACTCAAGTGGGCGCAACCCAACCTGCTGTGGGCCAGCCTCACCATGGCGCTGCTCACGCTGCCGGTGGTCATCGTCTCCGTGGAGGAGGCCCTGCGCACCGTGCCGCGCGACATGCGCGAGGCCAGCCTCGCGCTGGGGGCCACCCGCTGGCAGACGGTGTGGAAGGTGGTGCTCCCGCAAAGCCTCGGCGGCATCCTCACCGGCGCCATCCTCGCGGTGAGCCGCGGCGCGGGCGAGGTGGCCCCCATCCTGTTCACGGGCGCGGCGTACTTCCTTCCCGACCTGCCCGACGCCCTGTCGGATCAGTTCATGGAACTGGGCTACCATCTTTACATCATGTCCACCCAAAGCCCCGACGTGCAGAAAACCATGGGCATCCAATACGCCACCACGCTGGTGCTGCTGATCCTCACCTTCACCCTCAACTTCTCCGCCATCGCCCTGCGCGCGCGCCTGCGCCGCCGCCGGGTGCCGGCCTAGCCGCGCACAGAAACCGCGCAAACGAGACGCCATGAACGCGAACCCGAATCCGTCCGTCAAGCTGACCGTGAGGAACCTCAACCTCTACTACGGTTCCAAGCACGCGCTGCAGGACATCGGCCTGGACATCCGCGAGCACCGGGTGACCGCCCTCATCGGTCCCTCTGGCTGCGGCAAGTCCACCTTCCTGCGCACTCTCAACCGCATGAACGACCTCATCGAGGGCGCGCGCATCACCGGCTCGGTGAAGCTGGAGGACAAGGACATCTACGCCCCCGGCGTGGACACCGTGGAACTCCGCAAGCGCGTGGGCATGATCTTCCAGCGCTCCAACCCCTTTCCCAAGTCCATCTTCGACAACGTCGCCTACGGCCCTCGCATCCACGGGATGGCGGACAAGGCCGCGCTGGCGGCACTGGTGGAAAAGAGCCTGCGCCAGGCCGCGTTGTGGGACGAGGTCAAGGACGAGCTGCACAAGAACGCCCTCGCGCTCTCGGGCGGCCAGCAGCAGCGCCTGTGCATCGCGCGCGCGCTGGCGGTGAGCCCCGACGTGCTGCTCATGGACGAGCCCGCCTCCGCGCTCGATCCCATCGCCACTGCCAAGATCGAGGAACTCGTGTACGAGCTCAAGGATCGCTACACCATCGTCATCGTCACGCACAACATGCAGCAGGCCGCCCGCGTCTCCGACGAGACCGCCTTCTTCTACATGGGGCGGCTCATCGAGTCGGGAAGCACGGAGAAGATCTTCACGTCCCCCGCCGAAAAACAAACCGAGGACTACATTACGGGAAGGTTCGGGTAAGCCTATGGAACGCCACTTCGAGAAAAGCCTCGCCCAGCTGGGCGACAACCTGCGCGAGATGGTCGCGCTGTGCGACGAGAGCATGGCCGCCGCGGAGCGCGCCTTCGCCGAGGGCAACGCCCAGGCCGCCGAACCTGCGTTCGTGAACGAGCGGCGCATCAACCAACTCGAGATCCGCATCGACCACGACGTCGTGGACGCCTTCGCGCTCTTCCAGCCCGTCGCGGTGGACCTGCGCTATCTGCTCGCCATCCTCAAGATCAACAACGACCTGGAGCGCATCGGCGACCACGTCGTCAACATCGCCCAGTCGGCGGTGAGCTGCGCCTCGGCGCCTCTGCCCACGCGCCTGGAACTGCCTCGCATGTTCGCGCTCGCCCGCGGCATGTTCGCCGACGCCTGCCGGGGGTTCTTCGAGAAGGACATGCAGACCGCGCGCTCCGTGCTGGAGACCGACGACATGGTGGACGGGCTCAACAAGGCCACCACCCGCGAGGCCGTGCAGATGGTGAAAAGCGGCGCGCTCAGCCTCGAGACCGCGCTGGAGCTCATGCGCATCGCCCGCAACCTGGAACGCATCGGCGACCTCTCAACCAACATCGCCGAGGAAGTCATGTTCCACGTGCAGGCGAAGGTGGTGAAGCATCAGGGGGATGAGTAGGGGCGCGTGGGGCCACACGTTCCGTCGGGTCGACCGCGCATCGTTCTCGGTTGAAATTCAAAACGGATCGTTCAGCAGGGGCGCAATATATTGCGCCCCTACGACCCGCAACATTTTTTGAATTTCAACCCGCTTCCGCAGAAGCAGGGATCGTTCCGGCCCACCGTGGTCGAGGCGTTGCGGACGGTCTCGCCCTTGACGCTCCCGTCGGCTCGCAACGCCGCCCGGAATTTCGGCGCCAATGCTTCCGCGCACATCTGCAGCGCGCCTGCCGACGGGAATCGCCCTGTTTCACGCAAGAAACCGAAGAACCCTTCGAGCAGATCCGGAAGCGCCCGCTTCGCCGCGAGAGGAAGGTCGAATCGACCCATGTCCTGCAGCAAGGTCGCTTCCGTGATTGCGGGCGTCAGCATCTGCATGGAATCCGCACCCCGAGCCGCGGCGCGATCAAAGAACGCCGCCAGCAAGGCCTCGGCGTGCTCCTTCGCCTCGGGCGCAAGGAAGAGGAAATGCTCCGACTCGAGGTACTCGGGAAGGAGATCGTGGGGGGAGGAGGAGAACATGAAAAATCGGAAATATGAAATCAGAAATATGAAAGGAATCCAAGACGCGAAACAATGGCATCGTGATGATTTTGCCGTCGACGTTTCAATGTGCGCCTTTTCATATTTCCGATTTCCGATTTCATATTTCCGTTCAGCGAAGCCCTTCTTGCGGACTGCTCGCGCTGCCGTACAGCTTCCGCGGAATTCGTCCCGAGAGATATGCGTCACGGCCGGCCTCGGTGGCGAGGCGGAAGGCGCGCGCCATGCGCACCGGATCCTGCGCGCAGGCGATTCCCGTGTTGCACAGCAAGCCGTCCACCCCCAGCTCCATCGCGCGCGCCAGATCGGAGGCCGTGCCCATGCCCGCGTCCACGATCACCGGGCACGAGAGCGCCTCGCGGATCATGAGGATGTTGTTGTCGTTGAGCACGCCCTGCCCGCTCCCGATGGGCGAACCGGCCGGCATCACCGCCGCGACGCCCAAATCCTCCAGCCGCTTGGCCAGCACCGGATCGTCGCTGGTGTACACGTACACCGTGAAATCCTCCTCCACCAGCTTTTTCGCCGCCTCGTAGGTGCCCAGCGGTTCGGGCAGCAAGGTCTTCGCGTCGGCGAGCACCTCGAGCTTGATGAGATTCATGTCCTGGGCCCGGGCGAGCCGCGCGATGCGCAGCGCATCCTCCACCGAGTAGGCCCCGGCCGTGTTCGGCAGAAGCGCGTAATTCTTGGTGTCGATGAAGTTGAGGATGTTCTCTTCGTCGGGTCCGTCGAGCTTGACCCGACCGAGCGCGACGGTGACCATGTCGGCTCCCGAGGCCTCGTGGGCGGCACGCATCGTCTCGAAATCCGGGTACTTCCCGGTCCCCACAATGAGGCGGGATTTGAAGGTCCGGCCCCCGACGACGAGGGGTTTGTCCTGAATTTTTTCCTGTGGCATTCGCCAAAAATGCCTTTTTCAGCGAGAAATGGGGAGATGGGGGTTCGCGATTCCGGTTGATTCCCGTGCCGGGGGGAACTATCTTTGTCCGCTCAATTTTTCGAGAAAACCGGGGTCAGGGTCATGAAAACCGACATCCATCCGAAGTATACGTTGCAGTCCTTCACGTGCTCCTGCGGCAACGTGGTGGAGCTTCCGTCCACCGTTGCAGGCCAGGGCATTGAAATCTGCTCCAACTGCCACCCGTACTATACGGGCAAGCAGAAGATGATCGATTCCGGCGGCCGCATCGAGAAGTTCACCTCGCGGTATACCACGGTCGTGGGCGCGGCTCGCAAGACCCGCAAGGAAGTCCCGGCTGTCAAGGCCGCGGAAGAGCCCGTCTCCAAGACCAAGGCGAAGGCCAAGGCCAAAGCCGAGAAGTCCGCCAAGGCCCCGGCTGCCGAAGCGCCTGCCGAAGCCGCCGCCGAGTAAGCGCGGCACAGCGGCCTTGCCGTCCATGCGCGCGCGCCTTCCGTTCCGCTCCATTCTCCTCCGCGTCCACGCGGGATGGCTCCATCTCATGAATCCCGAGGTGGAACCACCTGCAGAGGACTCCGGCCCTGCGCGTCTTGACCCCGTCGGGGGTCAGGCGGTGGTGGAAGGCGTCCTCATGCGCTCGCGTGACCGCGTGTCCATCGCGGCGCGCGCTCCCGGCGGCGCCATCGTTCTCGAATCCCGCGACTTCGTCCCCTTTTCCCGTCGTCATCCATGGCTATCGAAGCCCGTCCTGCGCGGCGCCGCCTCGCTGGCCGAAGCGCTGTATCTCGGCACCAAGGCCTTGGCCTGGTCCGCCGCGGTGCAGGAGGACAAGGCCGACAAGGATGCCGAACTCGCGCCGCCCACCAGCCTGAAGGAAAAGGCCGCGACGGTGTTCACCTTGGTCTTCTCGCTGGGGCTGGCCATCGGCCTTTTCCAGCTGCTCCCCTATTTCGTCGCGGCCTTGATGACGGGCGGCACGCGTTCCCACCCCGCGAATCCGCTGCTGTTCAACGGTGCGGCGGGCATCGTGCGCATCTCCCTCCTCATCGCTTACATGTGGGGCCTGTCCTTCCTGCCCGATGTGCGCCGCCTGTTCCAGTATCACGGCGCCGAGCACAAGTCGATTTTCGCGCACGAGGGCGGCGCCGGACTCACCGTTGATGCCGTGGCGCGCCAACCGCGTTTCCACCCCCGCTGCGGCACCTCGTTCATTCTCATCGTCGCGCTGACCTGCGTCCTGTTCTTCTCGCTCTTCGACGCGATCCTCCTGCACGGCCTCGGCTACGCGTACCCCAACTTCCTCGTCCGGTTCGCCATCCATCTGCCCTTCGTGCCGCTGGTGGCGGGGCTCTCCTTCGAACTGCTCAAGCTCTCGGCCCGCAACCAGGAGGCCGCGTGGGTGCGCGCGCTCACACGTCCCGGGCTCATGCTGCAGCGCATCACCACGCGTGAACCCGATGCCTCACAAATCGAGGTCGCCATCACGGCCGCGAAGGCGGCAGTCGTAGCGTAGTGTAGGGGCGCAGCTAAGCTGCGCCCCTACACTGTTGGTAGTTGGTCGTTGTTAGAAGGATTCAGGGCGGGCTGGGGCCCGCCGATTACTGGATGAAACGCATCATTTGAGCGTTCTCTAACAACGAACAACGTTGCGCCCCTACCCTCCACCCTCTACCTTCTCCTTTCCAATTGAACTAAACTGCGTTCATGCATCACGCCGGCTTTCTTCAGGATCTCGCCCTCGTCATGCTCGTGGCGGGTCTGGTCACGGTGCTCTGCCACCGCTTCAAGCAGCCGGTGGTGCTCGGTTACATCATCGCGGGCCTCATCATCGGCCCCCACACCCCGCCCTACAACCTCATCCACGACCGCGACACGGTGCAGATCCTCTCGGAACTGGGCATCGTGTTCCTCATGTTCACGCTGGGCCTGGAGTTCAGCCTGCGCAAGCTACGTCAGGTGGGTTCCACGGCCTTCATCGCGGCCATCCTCGAAATTCTCCTCCTGCTGGGGGCCGGCTACGGCATCGGCGCGTTCTTCGGGTGGAAACCCATGGACAGCCTGTTCCTGGGCGCCATCCTCGCCATCTCCTCCACCACCATCATCATGAAGGCCTTCAGCGAGCTCAAGATGGGCAAGCAGAAGTTCGCGGGCCTGGTGTTCGGCATCCTCATCGTGGAGGACATGCTGGGAATCGTGCTCATCGCCCTGCTCACCGGCATCGCCAAAACCGGGTCGCTGCAAGGCATCGACGCCGCGATCACCATCGGGCAACTCGTCGTGTTTCTCGTGGTCTCACTGGTGCTGGGCCTCCTCCTCATCCCGCCCCTCATCCGCTTCGTCGCGTCCTTCGGCAGCAACGAGGTGCTGCTGGTCAGCGTCTTGGGCCTGTGCTTCGGCTTCACCTATCTGACGGTGAAGCTGGAATACAGCCTGGCGCTCGGGGCCTTCCTCATCGGCGCCATCCTCGCCGAGGCGAAGGAGCTGGGCCGCATCGAGGCCCTCATGAACCCCATCCGCGACATGTTCAGCGCGGTGTTCTTCGTGTCGGTGGGCCTGATGATCGACCCCGGCCTCATCTGGGAGCACATCGTGCCCATCACGGTGATTTCACTCGTGGTCATCGTCGGCAAGGTCGTCAGTTGCGGACTGGGCACCTTCCTCTCCGGGCACGACATTCCCACCTCGACGCGGGTGGGCATGAGCCTCTCGCAAATCGGCGAATTCTCCTTCATCATCGCGGCGCTCGGCCTCTCGCTGGGCGTGACGAGCGGATTCCTCTACCCCATCGCGGTGAGCGTCTCCGCCATCACGACGCTGACCACGCCCTACCTGATCCGGGGCTCCGACCCCTTCTCGGGTTGGCTAGTGCGCGCGCTGCCCGCGACGGCGATCTCCTACGCGAACCTGTACACGCGCTGGTACGGCGGCTTCCATCGCGAGCGCCAAAACAACATGGTGCGCGCCATCCTGCGCCGCATCATGGGGCAGCTCGGCATCTTCCTCGGCCTCATCGCCGGCTCCTTGCTCACGGCGGCGTTCCTGTCGCGCGCAATCCTCAGCCTGGCGCCGGGGATGCGCGCGTGGGAGGACGGGGTCAAGTCGGCGCTTTGGCTGGTCGCGGTGGTGGCGGTGCTGCCGGTGTATCTGGCCGCGGTGCGCAAGCTCAAGGCCCTCGGGATGATCCTGGCGGAACTGGGCATCCCCGATCGCGGCAACGGCGAGCCCAAGGCGGAGCTTCGCGCGGTCATCGCCAACGCCTTCTGGGCTTTCACGCTGGTGCTGCTGGCCGCCTTCACGTTCGGCCTGAGCTATGCGACGCTGCCCTCCGCGTACGCCGTGGTCGCGCTTGTGCTCGTCATCGGATCCATCGCATGGTTCCTGCGCGGTTCGCTCAACAAGATTTATTTCCAGGGCAAGGCGGCGTTGGCGGAGACCTTCCGCGGCGCGCCCGCGCACGAGCCCTCGCATCGCGACGGAGTTCCCGCGGCCCGGACGACGGAAGACGAGACGGTGGCGCTGCTTCGCAAGGAGGGCCGCCTCGAGACGGTGACGCTGGCAGCGGACATGCCCTGCACGGGCCATACCATCCGCGAAATCGCCCTGCGGACCCAAACGGGCGCGCTGATCGTGGGGGTGCAACGCGAGGGCGAAGCGGCTCCCGAGGTGAATCCTTCGGCGGAGACGATGCTGAAGACGGGGGATCAGGTCATCTTGTTCGGGAACCCCGCGCAACTCGAGAGCGCGATCCTGCTCCTCACGGGCGGGAGCGAGCAGGCGGGAAATTGAGCAGCTCTTACCCCGCGCGCCCTTCCAGGTCCTCCCACCGCGCGTAGGCCTCGAGCAGTTCGACCTCCAGCGCCTCGCGCCGCGCGTTCGCGGCCTGAAGCTCCCCCGCTCCCTGCTGGTAGAACTCCGGCGTGTTCATCGCCGCCAACAGGTTCGCCTGCTCCTTCTCCAACGACTCGATACGCTCCGGCAAGGCTTCGAACTCCTTCTGCTCCTTGAACGACAGTTTCTTCGTCGGGACCGACTTCGCTTCCGCGACGGGCGCTCCCTTCAGAGATGGGCGGGGTGCCGCCGAGGCTTGCTTCGCCTCGCGCGCATCGCTCTGCCGCTTCCAATCGCTCCACCCCCCCACGAACTCCTCCACCGAGCCGTCGGGGCCGATCGCCAGCACCGATTCGGCCACGTTGTCGAGGAATTCGCGATCGTGGCTCACCACCAGCACCGTGCCCTCGAACTCCACCAGCAGTTCCTCGAGCAGCGACAGCGTCTCCACGTCGAGATCGTTGGTGGGCTCGTCGAGCACCAGCACATTGCCCGGGCGCGTGAACAGCTTCGCGAGCAACAGGCGGTTGCGTTCACCGCCCGAGAGCTTGCCCGCCTCGATGCGCGCCCGCTGCGGATCGAAGAGGAAATTCTGCAGGTACGACATCACATGCGTGCGCCTGCCCGCCACCTCGACCCATTCCTGTCCGCCGCCGATGTTGTCGCGCACGGTTTTTTCGGGATCGATCTGCGCCCGCAGCTGGTCGAAGTAGAGCACCTGCAGGGAGGACCCCAAATGCACGCTTCCTTGCGTGGGCTTGAGTTGGCCCAGCAGCAAGCGAATCAACGTGGTCTTGCCCGAGCCGTTCGGGCCCAGGATGGCGATCTTGTCCCCGCGATGGATCAGCGCTTCGCAGCGCGTGATGACGGGCTTCTCCCCGTACGAAAAGGCGAGGTTTTTCGCCTCAACCACCTTCTGCCCCGAACGCTCGGACTCGCCGAAGGCCAAGGTCGCCGTCCCCTGCCGCTCGCGTCGCGCCGCGCGCTCCAACCGCTTCGCCTCCAGCGCCCGCACGCGCCCCTCGTTGCGGGCCCGCCGCGCCTTGGGGCTGCGTCGCGCCCACGCCTCCTCCTGCGCCAGCTTCTTGTCGAAGTCGGCCCACTCCTTCTCCTGCGCCTCCAGCAGCGCCTCCTTGCGGACGAGGAAGGTGTCCCAGTCGCAGGACCAGTCGTACAGCTTGCCCCGGTCCAGCTCCAGAATGCGCGTGGCCATGCGGCGCAAAAAGGCCCGATCATGCGTGATGAACAGCAGCGCCGTGCGCGTGGACTTCAGCAGCTCCTCCATCCAGTCGATGGAGGCGATGTCGAGATGGTTGGTCGGCTCGTCCAGCAAGAGCACGTCGGGATCGGCGGCCAGCGCCTTCGCCAGCAGCACGCGCCGCTTCTGCCCGCCCGAGAGCGACGCGAAGGATGCGTCGGGCTCCAGCCCCACCGTCGCGATCCACCGCTCCGCCTCCATTTCCGCTTTCCAGTCACCCTCGGCAATGTGATGTTGCGCCCCTTCGCCCACGATTTCGGCGACCGTGCCCGGCAGGCCCTCGGGAATGTCCTGCGGCATGTACGCGATGCGCGCGCCCGGCGTGGCGATGACCTCGCCCGAATCGGGCTTCTGGAGGCCCAGCAGGATCTTCATGAGCGTGGACTTGCCCGCGCCGTTGCGACCCGTGAGGCACACGCGCTCCCCCGCGTCGATCATGAACGAAACGCCGTCGAGCAGCGGGGGGCCGCCGACGTGGAAGGAAAGATCGCGCATTCCAAGGATGGGCATGGGACGGTAAAGGTAGTAGGGGCGGTGATTCGGCCGAACGGCCTCATGCCTTCGGCTCACGAACCGCCCTTTTTCGACGACGCCAGTATCATTCGGAAGGCGCGATGTTTCCAAACGGGAAAGGGGCGCCCGTGTCGCGCGGCCGCATCGGCCACCGGCGCCTCCCCTGCCGTGACGGCGGTCACAGGCGTATTTCGCCGCACGATGCTATCTCTGTGCGCATGACGAATGGACACAAAGATCTGGTGGTCTGGCGGGAGGGGATCGCGCTCCTCGCCGAAGTACATCTCGCCGTCGGACGCTTTCCCGAAACGGAGCGAAACAACCTGGGAGACCGCATTTACCAACGCGCTCTCACGGTCCCCTCGAAAATCGCCGAGGGACAGGAAACCGGGTCGCGGGAGGAATTCTTCCGATATCTTCTCGTTGCCCGGGAATCTTTGGCGGAGCTCGGGACCCTGCTGGTCACCGCCGAGCAGATCGGCTGCCTTTCGTCCGGGGAGCTTGAGTCCTTGGAACAAGCCTGCGCGAACGTGGCGAACCCGCTGCGCGGGCTCATCGATCGGGTGAGCCGCGACGTGGCAATCCTCCGTGGCGAGGAACCTTCGCCCGCCGCCTGAAACGCGCCGCGGGAAGCGGTCTTTCCTACTTTTCCCGCGCCCATGGAACTCCGCACCCAATCCCTCAAGGCGCTCGAGCGATACGCCGAAATCGAGCACAAGCTCCAAAGCCCGGACGTGCTGGAAGACATGGCCAAGGTGCGCGAACTGTCGAAGCAGCACAAGGACATGCAGGAGCTCGTCGAGGCGGCCCGCAAGTACCTCGAACGATCCGCCGATCTCGAAAACTGGCGTCTCGCCGCCAATGACGGGGCCGATCCCGAGCTGCAGGCCATGGCGCGTGAAGAACGCGACCGCATCGAAGCCGAACTGCCCGCCGAGGAACAGGCGCTTCGCTTCCTCTTCATCCCCAAGGAACCCGCCGACGAGCGTTCCGCCGTGCTTGAAATCCGCGCGGGCACCGGCGGCGACGAGGCCAGCCTGTTCGCCGGCGACCTGTTCCGCATGTACGGCTATTACGCCGCAGCGCGCGGCTGGCGCGTCGAGGTGCTGAGCGAGAGCGAAGGCACCGTGGGCGGGTTCAAGGAAATCGTCGCCGAGGTGACGGGTGAGGGCGTGTACGGCGTCCTCAAGCACGAGAGCGGGGTGCACCGCGTCCAGCGCGTGCCCGACACCGAAACCCAAGGACGCGTGCACACCTCCGCCGCCACCGTGGTGGTCATGCCCGTCGCCGACGAGATGGACGACATCAACATCCGCGACGAGGATCTCAAGGTGGACACCTACCGCGCCGGCGGCGCGGGCGGACAGCACATCAACAAGACCGACTCGGCGGTGCGCATCACCCACCTTCCCAGCGGCATCGTGGTGGCCTGTCAGGACGAGCGCTCGCAGCACAAGAACCGCGCCAAGGCCATGAACCTGCTGCGCTCCAAGCTGCTCGACGCGCAACTCGCGGAAGCCGAAGCCAAGGAAGCCGCGGCCCGCAAGGCGCAGGTTGGCACGGGCGATCGCTCTGCCAAGATTCGCACCTACAACTTCCCGCAGGGCCGCGTCACCGACCATCGCATCGGCCTCACGTTGTACAAGCTCGACGCCGTCATGAAGGGCGATCTCAAGGAGCTGCTCGACGCTTTGGCCCTCGAAGCCGCGGCAGAGAAGCTGAGGGCGATGGAGAGGCAGGGATGAAAAAAATCGGAAATATGAAATCGGAAATCGGAAAGAACGCATCAGCCAAACGCCCGGAAAAGGCCAAAGCATCCGCGCATCGGCGTCTTGCGCTCCCTTTCCTATTTCATATTTCCGATTTCTGATTTCCCATGTCCGACACCACCCTCCTCCCCATCCTCACCAAGGCCGCCGAATACCTCAAGTCGAAGGGCGTCCCCAATCCCCGCCTTGACGCCGAGCTGCTGCTGGCGCACGCACTTGGCGTCAAGCGTCTCGACCTGTATTTGCAGTTCGATCGCCCGCTCGCCGAGGCGGAGCTCGCGCCGTACCGCGAGTTCATCCGCCGCCGCGGGGCGCGCGAGCCGTTGCAGCACATCGAGGGCGAGGTTCAGTTCCGCGAGCTGCGGCTGCGTTGCGATCGCCGCGCGCTCATCCCGCGCCCCGAGACCGAGCTGCTGGTGGACGCCATCAAGCAACGACTCCCCGTCGTCGAAACCCCGCGCGTGCTCGATGTGGGCACCGGCACGGGCGCCATCATCCTTTCCGTCGCGCGCGAGTTGCCGCACTGCGAGACGTGGGCCTGCGATCTCTCCCCCGACGCGCTCGCGCTTGCGCGCGAGAACGCCGCGCGCAACGGCCTCGCGACCACGTTTGTCGAAAGTGATCTCTTTTCCGGTTTCGATGCGAATCAACGCTGGCATCTCATCGCCTCGAATCCGCCTTACATCGGCGAGCGCGAGATGGACGCCCTGCAGACCGAGGTGCGCGACCACGACCCGCGGCTGGCGCTCGTCGGCGGCCCCGAGGGTTGGGAACTGCCGGCACGCCTTCTCGACGCAGCGCGGGGCCGCCTCGAACCCGGCGGAGCGTTGATTCTGGAGATCGCCCCCCCTCAATTTTCACGCCTTCGGGAGTTTGCCCTGGCCTCCGGATGGTCCCGGGTTGAAGGACTCCCCGACTATCAACAGGGAAATCGCTTTTTTGTCGCCTGGAGTTGATTTTTCATTAAAATTTGCCATATTTTCCAAGTCTATAAACATCTGTTTTTTGATTGTTGATAGATTGGCCAATTTCCGCGATTCTTTCCAAATTCCGCGTAAATTTTGAGCTGACAACCCCTTGCAAGGGGTGGGAGAGCTTTATACGTTTTCTCTCCCGCCCTGAAGCTTTGTTTTCAAAGCTTGGGGCAGGCGGTTCGCCCAGCGCGAACCGGCACCTTGACAGTCCAAGAGCGAGCAAGGAGAAGGCGGAAAGCCTTTTTCGCCGATGTCCGCAAGGGTATCGGTGG